>CM024757.1:9179793-9435220 GCA_014218235.1 Colocasia esculenta | reverse complement strand
GTTGTCCTTGAAACTATGTGAAGTACTCTCTCACTGTCATGAGTTGCCAGAACCTTGTTGGCGCTATGGACTCTTAAGTCGTTGCTGGGTCGGGGCCAACCACGCTCTCCCCATAATCATGTGAGGAAATCTCCACCAGCTCGAAGTCATTGTCTTCCATTGCAGCAAGTACTTGTGCACGAAGATCATCCATGGACATCCTAGTGGGAAGAGCTCAACGATGGTGTTCTGATACCAATGTAGACATTATGTCAAACACCTAGTCGATGCTGGGGAGTTGTACTCATAAATGGAAGAACGTTACCCCACGGAGGTCCTGGAGTCGGCTACTAAAGTTGTTCCAAGCTCCACGCTCCAAGTCCTTGGCATCCTTTGTGATGTGCCCTTCAAGAAGCCAAGGAAAGGACTTTATTCGCACTGCACTTGCCTTATTTTTCCATCCTTTAACAAGGGGGCTTGCATGGGATATATATATAGATGACTCATAGGCCTTTGGTTTCCTACGACTGTGGCCATGAGAACCACCCCATTTTTCTCTTCATCCCAACTGGCAGATTCCCTTCCATGAGGTGCCCGTTGGGTTTGCCCATTGTGGGCATCCTGTCAAGGGGGTTTGACTCCAGGCGGTTAACAGTCCTGACAAATAGGGTTCTTCAGAATTGAGAGAGAGCCTGTCATTTGGATGAGGCAGTGTGGTATCTGCCTCTTATTCTTGATTAATCCTATATTTGTAGGATTTGCTAGAAGCGTTCATGAAAAGGTTTTCTGAAGAATTTATACTTGACTCATACAAGCAAGGATGAGGGTGTCGGTTTCGGTTTCGGTTTCGGGTAGGGCCGAAACCGAAACGGTGTCGGTTTCGTTTCGGACGAAACCGTCCGAAACCTATAAAAGTTGACAAAAATTGTAAAAAAAACTCAAATAAATCTGTAAAAATATAAAAATTCATCACAACACAAAAAGACTAGTGGACATGCATATAAGATTGAAAAAATTGGATTAAGTGACAGATATATGTGGGTGACATGTTAATGGAATATTCGATGCATATTAAAGAGTTAAACAATAAACATAGAATGATGTTGTTGTCTTGCACTATTTAAATATTACAAACACAATAAAATTCTGTAAAAATTAAATTTTCATACCTAAACTTACAATGCACTAAGATGGATATATCCCGGAAGAACCTTCTCCTTCATTGTATGGTTGCTGTCCTTGAAACCCATAAAGAGGGTTCTTATACTCTGAATATTCACTATAACCAAACAAGATGTAGCCAAATCATTCATCCCTCTTTGGATTCCTCTTGGAGTGAATGGTTGTTGGATTGACAGGAATCCAGAATCAGAATAAAGAGAAGAATCTCTCAAATGTGCGCCTTCGCACGCGGATCGACCTGCGCGGTCAGGTCGCGGGGATCGACCTGCCGGTCAGGTCGCGGGGGTCAAGGGGGCAGCGCCCTTACGGGGGTCTCTGGGGCGGAGCCCCCAGAAGAAAAATTTTATAAGGGAAAGGCTAAAGCAAAAAAATAATACATACAGCGAAGCGAACACCTACAGCGGCGGCGGGAAGAGCGTCTCCGGCAATGCGTCCCCCTCCCCCTTGCACCCCTGCCTCTCCTCCCACCTCCGGCAGAAAAAATCCCCCCCAAGAAAAGCCGAACCACCCCCTTACGGCCCTGCGCAGTGTCCACCCCCTTCTGCCTCAGATCTCAGATTTGAGGGTGTCGGGTTTCGCCCGGTGTCGCCGGTTTCGGGCCGACACCGGGTGGTGTCGGTTTCGGTTTCGCCCGAAACCATTAAGTCTCGGACCGGAACAGTGTTCCGGTCCGGTTTCGTGTCGCCCAAGGCCGAAACCGACACGTTTCGCCGTGTCGGTTTCGGTTTCGGGCGAAACCTACAACCATGCATACAAGCAATCAAATATTGCTTGAACTCTGCAGTTTTTAGGTGAAAGAGTAATGCTTGCTGCTTGCTCAAGATAAATTCTTATCTGGTCACGTCACATGTGGGACATGATGTGGTGGTTGGTGGTATAGCGGTGGATGATGTCAACGGCTGAGCAGCGGTGGAAACGGACATGGTGTGATGTGGCCTAATTAAGGGGAAGAGGTGGTTAATTCATCTCATTTCTCTTACCCTCCCTGAGAGGCAACAAAAATTACTCAAGTGAAAATACTCTCTTGGGATCTTAGCCTATGATAGCTTGGTTAATGGTGCTTGGAATTCACAATTAGGATGTCACCTTCTTCCTCTAGTTAGGTATAGCTATGTATTATCAGGAGACAAATTTCCAGGCTTTTAACCATTACTGTGAAGGTGTAATGATTGCCTCTGATCTAAGAAGTGACGATAGGTTTTGCCGTTGAGATGGATGTATCATCTGAGTAATTATTTTACTACTACATTTTCTTATCGTCGAATATTGGAATTTCTGCAAGTTGTACAGATTTATGATATCAATTTCTAAAGCATTCCAGGGAAAATGATAGAAACATAAGAGGCTCTCGGCAGCATGCACTGGGCTGGCCTTTATCTTATCTCAAGTAAGGATATGTACAGCCGATTTGTAAAGCATGAAATGCAAACTGAAAAATTCGTGATGCTTCATTATGTTATGAACTTTAGGTATATAACTTTTTGTTATCACAATCTTCAATACACCTGCAGATCGGTTGCTGAACTTTCACGGACACCTGTTATCGTAACAAACCAGGTTCGAGGTCAGACCAACAGTGAAGCCCTTCATTATCCTTTCGAAGGTATGCCTCTTATTTAAGCTGGCATAACTTGAATCATGCACCTAGTAACATTGTCACCATAGGTCAAAGAAGTGGTGCTGTTAAGAGTCCAGAGAGCTTTGAGTCGCATCTTGTTGCAGCTTTAGGAATCCAATGGGCTCATGCTGTCACAGTCCGCCTTGTGTTTGAGGCTCATTCAGGTCCATGCTTACTCTAGCTTGAAATAATATGCATCTATTTTTCTTTGAGTAAATAAAAATGTGCCATATGATATTCACATATTAATGGGACTTTTCACCTTTTTCACTTGATCGACTGGATTTGATACAAAGAGTTCACTTGCCTGACATTTAGCTTGAGTTGCACAAGGAAAAATAGGACACAACTCTAAGTAATAATGTCTGACCTGGGTAGGTGGGTCGATACAGGCTCGCATGCATTTGTCATCCGTGAGGCTGTAGGTTGGACTCCACCAATAGACACAATTTCTGTGACACGGGGTTTACTTTAAGAAAAACTCTTTTTGCCTGCCCCCTACGCACCTCAAGCATAAGGGGGATGACCCCACAGCATGATGATGTGCTGTAGGGCCCACCCCCATGTGCCTAGAGTGGATGGGGGTGGGTAAGAGGGAGCGGGCAGCGAGTTGTTCCCTTACATTAAATGCTGTTTTCCTTGCATAGGGTGGTACAAACTACAAAGCTCGAGAATTTTACATTATCTCTCCTCTCCGTAGCTAGTGGGTCTTGAGGTTGCATACCCATCTGTGTAGAAACCCACAAAACCTAGGTGTTGAGGTTCTAATGCCCAATATATATAAGCATAGGAACTCCATTTGATTTTTTCGATATGGGATATTCCCACATAGTTGTCCTCTAATACTCTTTCTCACGGTCAAGATGGGTCGTGGAATTGAACAGGGAGAAGGCGAAAACACCAAAGTGGGCCTTAGCCTTGCTCTGATACCATGTAGAAATCCACAAAACTTAGGTGTTGAGGTTTTAAGCCCCATGATATATAAGCATATAACTCTACTTGATTTTTCTGATATGAAATATTCCCACACGGTTCTCCTCTAATAATCTGGTGTTAGGCTTCAGGTTCGTCCTTGTGCTAGGTGCGCATGGGCTTCGGTTCTCCCAGTCAGAAGGAAAGGAAAATCTAGAAGCTTGATGAT
This sequence comes from Colocasia esculenta, assembly GCA_014218235.1. Taxonomy (NCBI): domain Eukaryota; kingdom Viridiplantae; phylum Streptophyta; class Magnoliopsida; order Alismatales; family Araceae; genus Colocasia; species Colocasia esculenta. The sequence continues at coordinate 9,431,300 of CM024757.1, read as the reverse complement.
GCGGGACAGAGAGAGCAGAGGGGTTAAGGATGGGAGAGAAAGGGGGCGGGGGGGAGGTCACCTTTCTCCGGTGTGATTTCGGCGACCTCTCATCCCACTCTCCGGTGTGATTCCGGCGACCTCCCCCCCTTTCTCTCCCATCCCTAACCTCTCTGCTCCCTCTGTCCGCATCAGTTTTGGTATCAGAGCATGGTTTTAGACTGTCTAGGACTGTTACTCTGTGTCTGTTGTGTTCATTAAACTCATGCATCAAGTTCATTAAATGGGTTACACATCTAGGAGAGTCCACTAGTTCATGCCCACCCGTAGTGGTGTTGAGTATCACATCTCGGCAATAATGTCTGGTTCTCATGCAAATGCCCCTGGGGCACCTGATGTCGCTCAGGGACTTGATCAAATTATGCTTCGTCTGGATCAGCTCAAGCAACGTATGGAAAGTGGGTTCACCAAGTCGGGACGTACCGTCCAAGGTATAGCAGGTCGAATAGCTGCACTAGAGGGACTCCCTACCAATGCAATTCTTGAACCTGTCCGTCTACCTGCCCCATTAAATCCCCCTAGAGTTGACCGAGCTGTTGCCCACCAGAGGCGGGAGATGACCTTGGGTTTGAGTCTTTTGATGAGGTCAAAGACATCCCCAGACCCGTTGCCCACCCACGTAGGAGACCTGATAGACAGAATGACGGAGTGGGAGGGTGATCGGAGACCTCCACGTATCCCGAGGGATCAGTTTGGTCGATTCGAGCATGGCGGTCGTGCGAATCTTAGGCACGACCTGGGGAGAGACCGATATCCTAGAGGTCAGGAGGATTTTGGGTATGCACCTCAGAGGTATGAGTACCCGAGAGCGCGAGAAGAGCGTGGTGACCTTCGTTTTGACCAAAGGTATCAGCGGAACCCAAGATACCGTGAGGGTCAGGAGGAGTTTGAGGAAGGTTGGAGACCCCAACCTTTCCACGGGGATCAAGATGATCGTAGAGTTGTTCGTGCCGACGCACCCACATTTGATGGATCTTTGAATCCAAAAGTCTATCTTGATTGGGAAGCGAGCATGAACCGCTATTTTGATTGGATGGGTATGTCTGATGCTCGCCGAGCTCGTTTCGCCATGATGAAATTAATTGGCCAAGCTCAGACTTACTGGATGAATGTTGAGACCCTCCTTGAGCAGAGTGGGCAGGATCCCATTGAATCGTGGGAAGAAATGAAGCTCAAACTTCGTGAGAAATATCTTCTTGCATCCTTTTGACAGCGTCTCATTGATCGTTGGCAAAACATCTTTCAAGGTAATCGTTCTGTTACCGACTATATTGCCGAGTTTGATGAGTACCTGATGAGGTGTGGAGCCCGTGAGGAAAGCGCGGTAACCCTGTCCTGCTTTCGGAAGGGCCTTCGCCCAATATATCAGCATGAGTTGTTCCGTCAGCATGTCATTACCATTGAGCATGCTTACCAGGTTGTGCGTGAATTGAAGCAATTCGAGCCTAGGACGGACTCCTTACCTCAGGCTAGGCCGACATACTCACGTCTGACGGATCAGCGTATGGCGCCTGGAGCTCCTCAGCGAGGTCCATTGGTTAGGCCCTTGGAGCCTGCACGTCAGGGTCTCCCCCCTCGCCCTCGATTTCCACCTCTTGGGGACTCTACTACAGCCCTACCTGTTCCTCCTTTTAGTACCCGTCCCCCTCAGGGTACTCCATCGTTCAAACGGGAGGATAAGGGAAAGGCTCCAATCATGGGGGAATCATCTCGGGGTGTTGGTTCCCATGATCGATGCTATAAGTGTCAGGGACTTGGTCATTTTGCAGCTCAATGTCCATCCAAGACTCTAGTGGTGACGGGCACCATTTCTGAGGATGCCCCACCCGAGCAGCATGTCACTTATGAAGCTGGAGTTGATATGGCCGAGCAATATCAATTCGAGGAGGAGATAGTTGATCATGTTCAAGAAGAGCCCCTCCATTATAACAACACTGAAGACCTTCCCCATGGAGGTGAACTTGGGGTTGTGCGTTGTAACCTAGCACAGCCTAGAGGACATGATGATTGGCTCCGTACTTCCATCTTTCACACCTTCTTTCGCCAAGATGGCAAGGTGTGTAAAGTTATCATTGACAGTGGGAGCTGCATTAACGCTATCTCTCCTCAGGCCATTTCGGACCTTGGGTTGACAGCGGTTGACCACCCCCGACCCTATCTTGTCTCTTGGGTGAACTCCACCTCCATTCCCATTCGAACAATGTGCCACGTTCCAGTTTCCTTCCCACCTTATGCAGAGAAGGTTTGGTGCGATGTTCTACCTATGGAGGTTGGGAGTATCATTCTGGGTAGGCCCTGGATTTTTGATGTGGACGCCACTCTCTATGGTCGGTCCAATGTTTGGGCATTCTCCCATAATGGTGTACGCATTACGCTACAGCCATCCCGTCCTTTACCCCCTACCCCGCGAGGGACCACTACTCCCAGTGTCCCTTCTCCTGCGAGGTCTTCTTCTACTGGGCTACCTCGTTCTCCAGCCCATGCTTCTTCTAGTGCCTTATCTTCTCCTTCTCCTACCCCAAAAGGCACTAGTTCTCATCGGAAAGATGCTAATCCCATCCCTAGTGGTAGCATCTCCTCTGGTAGCAACACTATTACTGCAGCATCTATTCTTGGGACTCCACCCGTTGTGACCCTTCAGTTGATTAGTGCTCAAGAATTTGACCAGGAGCTTGAGCAGTTTGAGTATCTCTGCGCTCTTATGGTTCGGCCCACTGAGGGTGAGAGTCTGAGTAAACATACTCCTGAGATCATCTCTCTCCTTGAGGAGTTCTCAGATGTCTTCCCTGATGATCTCCCAGATGGTTTACCACCTATGCGTGACATCCAGCTGATGGGAATCGAAAATGTGCACCAAAGAATCCATGTATTTTGTTTGGCCCATTAGAGGCCCGCTTGATGTAATTTTGTCTTTTAGAATTTTATGTATTTAGAAAGGGGTGTTTTGGTCTTTTGGGCCCTTGGTAGGTGAGAAGGGCCATGTGGGTCTTTAAATACATGTAACCCTCCACGTTTTGAAGGATGAAATGATTTGGAGAAGAAAAAAAAGAAATGCCCTAGTTTCCCGCTCAGAGGGGTGCGCCCCTATCCTCCTCCTCCTTCCTCCCCTTCAGTGGATTTCGGATTCCTCTGTTCCTCCCCCCCGTTCTCTGGCGACCGCCTCCTCTTTCTCTCCCTCTCGGTCTCTTTCCCCCTTCCCGTCCCGCATCAACTTGGTATCAGAGAATCCTTCGATCCCCTTCTGTCTTCTCCGACCATCTCTACCTCTCCCGGTCGTTCCCCCCATCTTCAGTCCTCTCCCTCTCTGTCTTCTCCCAGCTCTCTCTTTCACGTCTGTCCAGCCCCGCGGCCCCCATCTCCTTCCGCGACCCCCCCCCCCCCCCCATCGCCGAATTCCCTGCACACGGATCCCCCTCTCGCCGCAGACACCCCCCCTCCACCGCGAACCCACCCCCCCTCCACCGCGAACCCCCCCTTCGTACCCGGGTCAAGCCTGCTCCCGGGTCCCCCCTCCACAGTCGCGCTCGGGACCCCGCGCCGGGCGCACCGGGGTCTCCTTTTCCCCCGCGCCGGACACGCCTGGGCCCCCTCCGCACCATCTCTCTCCCTCCCGCGGTGTCGTCCCCTTCTCTCCCTCCCTCCCCATCGCCGGAACAACCCCCGTGTAGAACCAAAGAAGAAGGGAAGAGAAGAGGAGCCGCCGTCGCCTGGTTCTCCGCCCGCTGTCGCCGGCTCCGCCAGCAGCCCCGCGAACGCCGGCCCCGCCCGTGCCAGCCGCCACCGCCCCGCAGCCGCTCCGCCGGCAGCCGCCCCTCGGCCCTCCCTCTCCCTCCTTTCCCGTCTTCTCTCTGCGCGACGCAGGAGGGGGGATAAAAGGTGGGCGCGAACCGGATCAAGCCGGTTCGACCCGGTCTGCACTGTAGCCGGCCAGCTACAGTGCCGGCGGTGCACCAGGAGTCTTATCGCACCGCCAACGTGGAGGGCTCGTCTGAGCTCAGTTTCACGTGCCATTTGCGTTGTTGTCCTCGTCTCGCCGAGTTCCAGTCAATCGGCGGCCCGCGACCTGCAGCAGTCCCTCCGCCACCACACTATTAGTCTTAGTCTGGGTAATCTCTCACACATATGCAACATGGATTTTAGCTTTCTCGTCCGTCTACCAAATGAGAAGCTGACAAAAATAGTACTCGATGAGGAGCATCAAGACAATTATATTTCTCAGGCTATTGTTGATAAATTATTGCAAACTGGTGAGATTATTATTGATGGTGATCAGGCTTTTATAGAATTTCATCTAAATTTTTTAGATAAAACTTAGATGAAATTAGTTAAATATTTTGATAAAGCATGGTGCACTATTGATCCCTCAAGATCCTACATTACGTTGGGAAAAGAGTGGTTAGAAAAGCGACATGGTGTTATTGACTCGAACCAGTCTAGGTACATTATCCAGTCACCACATTTAAAAGATAAATTTTCTTTTCCCAAGTATATTTCTACTACTGCCAAGCCAGTCCTTTTAGAGAAGAATGTGATTGATGAAAAGCCATTGAAGTTAGTGACTATTACTGAGTGTGCATGTGTGAAGACTGTTCTTGTTGAAGGTTGGGATCAAGACTTACTCGTCGAGTCAGGGCTTCATTTGATATGTGATGATGTATTTGAGATAAGCCCGTCATTGACAACTATCAGCGATCTGCAGGATTTTTCGAGAGATCAGTGCAACTATGATATGATATGGTGCGATCTTGACACACACATTCTATGCAGATTACAACTTTTCAAAAGGCATATTGGTTTGGAGATCCTTACAGCGACTTTGTTAACGCATGACTTTGTTATTTCGCTGTCTTTTGTATGGATATTGCGACATTTCAAAACTCGAGGACGAGTTTTCTCGAACCAGGGGAGAATGATGGGAATCGAAAATGTGCACCAAAGAATTCATGGGCCACTTGTTTATTTTGTTTGGCCCACTTGATGTAATTTTGTCTTTTAGAATTTTATGTATTTAGAAAGGGGTGTTTTGGTCTTTTGGGCCCTTGGTAGGTGAGAAGGGCCATGTGGGTCTTTAAATACATATAACCCTCCACGTTTTGAAGGATGAAATGTTTTGGAGAAGAAAAAAAAGAAATGCCCTAGTTTCCCGCTCAGAGGGGTGCGCCCCTGTCCTCCTCCTCCTTCCTCCCCTCCGGTGGATTCCGGATTCCTCTTTTCCTCCCCCCCCGTTCTCTGGCGACCCCCTCCTCTTTCTCTCCCTCTCGGTCTCTTTCCCCCTTCCCGTCCCGCATCACCAGCACGCTATAGATTTGGTACCAGGGTCCACTTTACCGAACTTGCCACATTTCCGCACGAGTCCTGCTGAATTCGCGGAATTACAGAGGCAGATTGAAGAGCTCATTAAAAAGGGTTACATTAGGGAGAGCTTAAGTCTCTGTGCTGTACCCGCACTATTGGCTCCAAAGAAGGATGGAACTTGGAGAATGTGTGTGGACAGCAGAGCCATCAACCGCATTACTGTGAAGTACCGTTTTCCAATTCCCCGTTTGGATGACATGCTTGATATGATGGCGGGAGCCACTATCTTCTCAAAGATAGACTTGAAGAGTGGTTATCATCAGGTCAGAGTCCGACCTGGAGATGAATGGAAAACCGCTTTTAAGACGAAGGATGGGTTATATGAGTGGTTGGTCATGCCATTTGGGCTCACTAATGCCCCAAGTACCTTTATGAGATTAATGACCTAAGTGTTGATGCCGTTTATGGGGAAATTTCTCGTAGTTTACTTTGATGACATCCTCATTTTCAGCCACTCCAAGGACACTCATTTAGACCACCTTCGCCAGGTATGCCAAGTGTTGCGCTAGGAAAGCTTATACGGGAACCTCAAGAAGTGCGACTTTATGACAGATCGAGTAATCTTCTTAGGGTTCATCGTTTCAAGTGAAGGTGTGCTGATCCCGAAAAGATCAAGGCAATTATTGATTGGCCTGAGCCGAAAACAGTGCACGATGTGCACAGTTTTCACGGTTTAGCGACATTTTACCGTCGTTTCATTCGGGGATTCAGCACTATCACGGCTCCAATCACTGATTGCATTCGCAAGGGAGCCTTTATATGGTCGAAGGCCGCTGCTAAGGCCTTTCAGGAAATTAAGGAGCGCATGACTCAGGCTCCTATCCTTCGATTACCCGACTTCTCGAAAGTATTTGAAGTAGCATGTGACGCTTCGGGAGTCGGCATAGGTGGAGTATTAAGCCAAGAGAGCCACCCAATTGCCTTCTTTAGTGAGAAATTGAATGATGCTAAATTGAAATATTCCACCTATGACAAGGAATTCTATGCGGTAGTGCAAGCCCTGAGATATTGGAGACACTATCTACTGCCGCAAGAATTTGTTTTGTTTTCGGACCACGAGGCTCTTAGATTTCTCCATGCCCAGAAGAAGCTTAACCCGAGGCATAGTCGATGGGTTGAGTTCATTCAGGCCTACACCTTCGTCCTTAAACATAAGGCCGGTGTGGAGAACCGTGTGGCTGATGCTTTAAGCCGTCGTTCTTTCCTCCTCTCTCTGGTTAGCGCAGAAGTCACTAGATTCGAGAGACTTCGTGAGGGGTATCTCAATTGCCCCGATTTTGGTCCAACCGTCTTAGCTCTACAAGAAGGCCCCTCTAGAGAGCATCCTGACTACATTCTTCAGGAGGGCTATCTGTTCCGAGGTGATCGGTTGTGCGTCCCGCGGACCTCTGTCCGTGACTTTTTGGTTTGGGAGTTGCATGCCGGAGGCTTAGCTGGTCACTTCGGTCGTAATAAAACCATTGAATTGGTTGAGCATCGTTTCTTCTGACCCAGTTTGAAGCGTGATGTGGCGCATATTGTAGCACGATGTCGCACATGCGCCCTAGTCAAGTGGAAGAAACAAAATACTGGATTGTATACTCCTCTTCCTGTCCCTGATCGTCCGTGGCAAGACGTTAGCATGGACTTTGTCTTGGGATTGCCACGAACGGTTCGAAAGAATGATTCGGTCATGGTCGTTGTTGATAGGTTTTCCAAAATGGCTCATTTTATTCCATGTTCGAAAACTTCGGATGCGTCTCGGGTAGCTCGTTTATTTCTTGAAGAGGTGGGAGTGTAGGCTTCACACCCTCCCTTTCACAGGGACCACCTTGGGGCTTCTCATCCGGGGGCTTCACACCCACACACAGACTCCATTTTTGGAGGCACACATAAAACTCAAATTTTTCTCCTTCTTCTTTATATCTTTCTTTGGTTACAGGACTCTATATATAGAGTTTAAAACAAAGAGACTCTTCATAAGACACTTAATAAAGACCTTACTTAAGACTTAGGAAACTCAAAAGACTTAAACTTATTTTAATGACCCTAGAAATTTGTAAAGCCAAATAAGATTACAACCTTTGGTTCTTTTAATAGGCCATAATAAATACTTTGACTTAGCCATCTTTCATTTCCCATCACTTGAGACCAAGAATCAAAAGCCCATTTGATGCGGGACAAGAAGGGGGAAAGAGGCTGAGAGGGAGAGAAGGAGAGAGGGTAGTCGGAGAAGGGGGGGGGGGAGGGAAGAGGCTGGGATCCACCGGAGGAGGAGGGAGAAGGGGAACATGGGTGCACCCCTCAAAGCAGACACTAGGCCATTTCTTTTTTCTTCAAACATTCATTGCCCAAACGTGGGGGGGTTACATGTATTAAAGACCCACATGGCCCTTCTCACCTACTAAGGGCCCAAAAGACCAAAATGCCCCTTTCTAAATACCTAAAATTTTAAAAGAGAAAATTACATCAAGTGGACCTCTAATGGGCCAAACATTAAGCAAACAGCCCATGGATCCTTTGGTGCAGCTTTTAAATTCCCATCACCATTAACCATACATGCTTACATATTCTTCATGTAGTGTATTTCACATTCTGTAGCTATTAAAATCCCGCTATCCATTGCAACTGCCCATTTCTGGTTTTCAAACAAGATGATCGGTCAAAACACAAGGATGGTTTTGTTGTCTCGTCGATAGAGCATTGTTGAACGAAATTTTTTCCTTATATTAAAAAAAAACACTTGTTTTAAATATTTAGAGCAAGTGTATATAGAGGAAAATATTTGTCCGGACTTCCGGATAAAAACAACCTCCAAACCCATTTATTCAGAATTTTCAGAATGAATGAAAGAAAAGAAAGTATTTATTCTGAATTTTCGGAATAGATAAATAGCAGAAAACAGAAATATTTTCTGCACATGTTCGAATTTTAAACGGGAGCCATTCCGAATCAAATTGGGGCTGAAACCATATAACCCCCGACATTTTCGGAATAAAATTCCCCCCCGAGAACTTTATTGCATTAGAAGGCACTTGTTTTAAATGTTTAGAACAAGTGCACGAAAGGGAAAATATTTATCCGAGGTCTCGGGTAAAGGATAACCCCTGAAACTATTTATTCTGAACTTTCAGGATGAATAAATGAAATGAAATCATTTATTCTGGAATTTCGGAATAAATTAATGCAGAAAAAGAAATATTTCTGCATATCCCAGAATGTCGAAAGAAAATCCCCCGGAGTTGGCCAAAAACAGAAATCAGATAGTTCCCGGTGTTTTCGGAATTAAATCCAATGCCGGGCGAACAAAATTTAATGCCACGGGATATTCCGATGGAAGCCGTCCTATGTGGCGTTCATATTAATATGTGCGAGGGTCCGGTCAAATATCCATGTCAACAACAGAAAATGATGTGGCCAAAGCACACCGTCCTTACACGACAAGGAAAAAACTCCACGTGGTGAGAATGACACGTGGTCATGGGTTTATAAAGAAATCCTCTGTCTTGAGACTTACGGGATGTCCCGGCGGGACTCCCACCGGGGTTTTACTGAGTATCGCGGACCCGGTGGAAGCCCCACCGGTGCCCGCGCGTTTGGTGGAGCCCCACCGGGGCCGCGCTCCCGGTGGGAGCCCCACCGGGGCCCAAATGCGCGCGTCCGGTGGGAGTCCCACCGGTGCCCCGTGGGTCCCGCACGCCCGGTGGGAGTCCCACCGGTGCTTCTACTTGCTGTTTTGGCAGAAAAGAAAAAGAAAATGGAAAGAAATAAATGCGCGCGCCCGGTGGGAGTCCCACCGGTGCCCCGTGGGTCCCGTACGCCCGGTGGGAGTCCCACGGTGCTTCTACTTGCTGTTTTGGCAGAAAAGAAAAAGAAAACAGAAAGAAATAAATGCGCGCGTCCGGTGGGAGTCCCAACGGTGCCCGTGGGTCCCGCACGCCCGGTGGGAGTCCCACCGGTGCTTCTACTTGCTGTTTTGGCAGAAAAGAAAAAGAAAACGGATAGAAATAAATGCGCGCGTCCGGTGGGAGTCCCACCGGTGCCCCGTGGGTCCCGCACGCCCGGTGGGAGTCCCACCGGTGCTCCTGCTTGCTGTTTTGGCAGAAAAGAAAATGAAAAGGAAAAAAAATAAATGTCCGTACTCGATGGGATGCGTCTTCGGTGGAGCACGTTCCCGGTGGGATCCGTCTCCGGTGGGATGCCCACCTCCCACCCAATCTCCTATAAAAGGAGACCAAGGCCAAAGAAAGGAGGAGTTCTAAAAAAATGCCAAGCTTGGGGAGAGCTGAAATCCACCAACTCTCGGAGATCTGAAATCCATCAAGTTTGAAGAGTTCTGAAAGGGGACAAGAGGAGCATCATGCCCGGGAGATCTCAGAATCGCCCAAGACACTCTTGCTGCGATTTATAGCATAGCTGTGCTGCCCTGCTCTGTTTTACCAAGGCCAAGGCTTAGAAAGTTGCCTTGTTCTGGTTAAGGCAAGTTGATATCATATCAGATTTTGTAAACCATCCTTATGAATCTTAGAAAGAGGATTCTATGGATCACTCTACAAAGGAAATAGATGAAAGATTTCTGCACACGATTTGTGCTTGGTTTGTAATGATATTCTCCACACAAAAATGACAGAAAAAACCTCATCGTCTGGATATTCACGTGAATGGCCAAAATAGGAGATTGTCTCAAATCAAATAATGCTTGCATGTGGATAAATGCTGAATAAATCCCAAAAAAATCAGGAATGATATTTTGAAGGATGGAAGCTCAGAAAATTATAGAATGATCCTGCTCATCAAAAAGAAATTGCAGAGATACCCCCATGATTGGGAAAATTGCAGAGATACCCCCATGATGGGGAAATTGCAGAAATACCCTCATGTCTGGGAAAATTGCAAACATACCCCTCATGACTGGGAAAATTGCAAACATACCCCTCATGACTGAGAAAATTGCAGAAATACCCTCATGTCTGGGAAAATTGCAAACATACCCCCATGATTGGAAAAATTGCAGAAATGTCCCCGTTTGAGGGGAAATTCCAGAAACACCCCCATGTCTGGTAAAATTGCAGAAATGTCCCTGCTTGAGGGAAATTTCAGAAATGCCCCCGGAGGGTAGAAAAATTGCAAACCAGTCCTCCTGCTGTCCGAAAATTGTAGGAAAATCCTTGTGTCAAGGAAAACTGCTAATATATCCCTGGATTAAGAAAAATGGCAGAAATACCATATGAAAAGACAAAATTACAGAAATACCCTCCGAAGGGGAAAGAGTGCAAAAAAATGTCTTCAAAAGGACAGAAATCAGCAAAACATCTTCAAGAGGGAAAATTGCATGAATACCCGAGTCTGGGAAAATTACAGAAATACCCCTGGAGAATAGAAATTGCATAAATGTCCCCATAAAGGTCCCAAATCCAAAGACCTTGAAGGGGGGAAGGGGAAATTGCACAAGTGCTCCCACTTGTGAGGAAGTCTTTCAAGCTATGTTCGAGCTTCACTGAAGCCAACAAAATGCCGCCGAAGTTCAGAAATTGCACGAAAGTCTTTTCAAAGGAAGAAGCTATAAAAGGTCCATGCCATTCACTTGACTCGGTGGAGCGGGACCCACGTCACTTCTCTGAAGCGGCGTGCGCTCTCCTGAGTCCGGTTTATGGCTGACAAAGTCTTGGGATTGCCATGAAATGACGAATATACCCACGGAAGGCGTGAAATGATTGAAAAGCCCCAAGAAGTCAAGAAATGGCAGAAGCATCGGGGAAGTCAATCAATGACGGAAATACCAGAACTGCTCGAAAAAAGCCAAGAAACGACGGAAATGTCCGAGCATGTCAATCAATGGCAAAGACACCTGAGAACGTCAATAAATGAGAAACACACGGAATGCCAGGAAATGTGTAGAAGCACTCAGGGAATGTCAACAAATGACAGAAAAATGTCGAGAATGTCAAGAAATGACAGAAGCATCGGGCAAGTCAATAAATGACAGAAATACCCGAGACTGCTCGGAAAAATCAAAATATGGCAGAATGTCCGAGAAGGTCAAAAAAAATGACAGAACAGACATAGAATGCCAAGAAATGGCAGAAGCATCCGGGCAAGTCAACAAATGGCAAAAATACCCGAGACTGTTCGAAAAAGCCAAGAAATGGCGGAAATGTGAGAATGTTAAGAAATGACGAAAATAACTCGAAGACATCAACTGATGGCAGAAGGACTAAAAAGGCCAAGGAATGACAGAGGTGCCTGGAAATGTCAGAAAATGGCAAGGAGCTCTTGAACAGTCATAGATACAATGCTGTCCAAATCTCCTCCAGGTTTCTTCTTCAAAACACAATGCTGACCAAGTCTCCTCCAGAAAGGGCGAAAGGTTGCAGCGAAATCCCAAAAGGAGTACAAACTTACAGAAACCTGACATGACCACAAAGCAAACACAACGGGCCGACAGTGATCATCTTGGCGATCCAATGACCTGTTCGTGATTGAACTCAAATACAACGGTCTGATCGTGATGATATTCAAATCCAACGATCTGATCGTGATGATATTCAAATCCAACGGTCCGATCGTGATGATATTCAAATCCAACGATCTGATCGTGGTGATAATCAATCCAACGGTCTGATCGTGATGATATTCAAATCCAACGGTCCGATCGTGATGATATTCAAATCAACGATCTGATCGTGGTGATAATCAAATCCAACGGTCTGATCGTGATGATATTCAAATCCAACGATTGATCGTGGTGATAATCAAATCCAACAGTCTTGATCGTGATGATATTCAAAAAACACAACGGGCCGACAGTGATCATCTTGGCGATCCAATGACCTGTTCGTGATGAACTCAAATACAACGGTCTGATCGTGATGATATTCAAATCCAACGATCTGGTCGTGATGATATTCAAATCCAACGGTCCGATCGTGATGATATTCAAATCAACGATCTGATCGTGGTGATAATCAATCCAACGGTCTGATCGTGATGATATTCAAATCCAACGATCGATCGTGATGATATTCCAATCCAACGATCTGATCGTGGTGATAATCAAATCCAACGGTCTGATCGTGATGATATTCAAATCCAACGATCTGATCGTGGTGATAATCAAATCCAACGGTCTTGATCGTGATGATATTCAAATCCAACGATCGTCGTGATGATATTCAAATCCACGATATCGTGGTGATAATCAAATCCAACGATCTGATTGATGTGGGATATCAAATCCAACAGTCCGATGGTGATGATATTCAAATCCAGTGGTCCGGTCGTGATGAAGATGCAAATCAACGATCAGATCGTGACAGAAGCAAGTCCAAAAAGGGTCGATTACAACCGAATGTAATTCTGAAGACCGATTATATAATCAACACCATTTGTAAAGGTCTTGAGAGACCAGTTGTATTTCGAATTACATGTGTATAAGCAATGAATGCTTCAAATATCTATGCAAGAGTATGTATTCATGAAGGACGATCATCAAGATCAATATTGTCACAACGAATAGAGACAAAATGTGTTCTTTGACAGAGAATCAAAGGTGTTCGAGGTCACCTCGATGTAAATTAACATCGACTTTGGTCGGTGGGGAAATGTCCAGTACACGACACCCAAATCGCCTGATAAATGAAATTTGTTTGTTTTAACAGACTGGCACGCCCGCAAAAATAGATAAACATCATCCAATTTATCTTTTTCTCCCAAAAGATAAAAAGATTTGAAATATTTCGCGCGGTTAAACAAATTGGCACGCCCGGTGGGACATTTCCTACCTTTCATCTCTGTCAAAGAATAGCCTTGTCTCTAAGGTTGGGACTCCTTGATACTCTTGCAAGAAATCCAAGGAAAAACCTCAGTGTGTTGAAGCTACCCGACCGAAATGGCTGTTTGGGGAATCAAAAAAGGAAGGATCTCCTTTGAAGCCGAAATGATGGCATAAAGCTCATTTGAAGTTGTTCCTGCTAACAAGAGGAAACGCCATTCCAGCCGAAAATACTGCTGCTAGGAGCATCAAGCCTGTTGCTACAAAGGGAAAGAAGCCCATCAATGGGGACATCAAGCCGGCGGATATAAAGGGCCAAAAGCTCGCACTAGAAGCATCAAATATGCTGCCACAGCGGGGGCACAAACCACCCCCACGGGGGCAACAAGCTTCCTAAGGTTGAAGGCAGCGCACATCACCACTGCTACAACGGGGCATCAAGTCCCATGCTCCTAAGGCCAAGTTTACTTGGCGAATTCAATTTCCTCTGGTGTCACCCTTGCTCAACGAGGACGGCCCAAAAGCCACAAAAGCAAGAAGCCGATGGCGATTACCTTGAAATCTGGTAAGAAAGTCACCATCGACAATCTTTATGCCTAGCTTGACAAAGGCGAGGCTCGAAAGCAAGATCCAAGGAGGTAAATCTTGACAAAGAAATATCAGATTGAATCTCGAGCAAAGCCAAAAGGGCAATACTCGAGAACAAAATGTCGAAACAAATTTTGGGCAAAACCAAAAAGAGGTAAAGTCCAAGACGAAGATGCTGAGTGTATCTATGAGCAAAGCCACAAAGGCAAAATGAAGATGGGGTCTTTGAAGTCAAGCTCCGGACGAATCAGAAAGCAAGAAGACAACAATATGGCGAATTGCTCAAAATCCCAACAGGCAATCAAGGCCACCTTTTAATGGCAACAATTCCAACTCTGGGGGCATTCCCCTACCGCTTGCAAAGACAGAAATATCCTCTCTGACCAAGCTGGCTAGAGCTAAGAAGCAGGAAAAAGAAAATTTGAAAAGGAGGCTGAAGAAATATGCTGAAAAGTTAACTTCTGCTGAAGGCATCAAGGCTAAGTGCTTCCTTCCGAAGCCTAAATGTCAACATGGCACATGTCCACAGCCTCTTGCTATCAAGGCACAACAACACCCCAACTTTGGTTGTGGTTGCTCAAAACATCAAAAGTGAAGGCATCTTCATGAAGCTAAGTGCCAACAAAATCCATGGGGTTGTTCCTACTAGTTGAGGGAACCGTCGCCAAGGTAGAAAACCTGTTGCGGCTATATCCAAGTTTGAAATGGCTCATCCATGCCAAGAAAAAAAAAAATAGAAAACACATGTGGCTAGATGAAGGCCAACCAATCTTTCCATGGGACTGTCATGTCCCTATTGTGCTATTACTACAAAATGCTCCGCCATTTACATCAAGTTAAGGCGGAAATAAACGAAAGCCAGTGCATCGGTAGAAATCCAAAATTGGCAAGTTCAAGCAAAAGGGGCAACCCTATCATCGCCTACATCAAGTCAAGGCAAAAATGAAAGAACATGGCATCCAAGTCTCACAATGAAAAGGGGGCATGGTCAGAAGCCTTAGCCCCGAAGCACAAGCAATGGGGGCTTTCATATACAATAACTTTGTATGAAACAAACTTGAGGTCATCAAGGACAAGGCCTGAACAACCCAAGCAATCTAGTGTCGTGAAATCTACCTAGTGGTCAGCCTAGCGGCAAGCTAAGAAACTGGTCGGGTCAAAGAAATTCTTGAAGAATGAAAGCCTCCAAGGCAACAATCCAAGCAAAATGCCAACTCAAAAAGTCAAAAGGCATACCTGGGAATGAAAACTCAAAGAAAAGTCGGAGGTAAATATCAAATAATGCTCAGAATAAAGTCTCGGGCGAAACCTCAAGTAAGAAGCTCCGACAAACAAGAATCCAAGAAGAAGTCCAAAGTGAAGGGCTCTCAGCCCAGTCCTTGGCAAAGCCAGCAAGGCAAGTCCATGAAAGAAGGTTTCAAACAAAGCTCCAGGAGAAAATAAAGGCGAACCTGGCAAAGAAAGGATGACGACAGAGCCATAAAGGCAAAAATGCTCGCGACAACTGTCTCCAATTCTGGCAAGATCGTCCAGCTTGGTGGAGGCGAGCCAACCATGCTAAGGGACATATGTGTTCCAATACTTTCAATTTCAACCTCCAACAGTTTCGCACTCCTTTGCCAAGTGCGAGAAGACACTTCAACCTTCAGAAAGAGGTCCATGCGATTGGAGGCAATACAACAAAAGAATGCCCTTTGAAGATGAACCAAATGCAAGTCTTCAAGGAGGAGGCATCTGTAATAGAAAAACTTGGGCAGACAAGCCCTCCAAGATGTCAAACTAGCAACAAGTTGCACTTCAAAACCCGAACCCACTACGTCCACAAGGACCAAAGGGAAGGTCGTGTATCAAAAGTCCAACTTCAAACCTCAAATCTCAAAACCAATCCGAATGGAAGAGGGGAATCATGCATGGGTCTCAATGACAGGTGGCCCAATCTTCGACATACTAGGGGCACCATCCCACCCAGGCGTATAAGCACCAAAGAAGCGGCAGATTGCCCAAATGTCTGCCAAATCCAAAGAAGTCGCAGACGCCTGCAAGTTAAAGGAGCCCATTGATGCTGGGACATACTATCGAAGATTGCTACATTTTCAAAGATAAGGTGAAGAAGGCAATTCAAAACCGCCTCATCACAATGTGAAATGGCCAAGTTGACCCACTACAACATCATAAGTGGGAGCAGCCAAACTGGTCAGCCAACTTGGTCTGCCAATCAATTAATGTAATCCACATACTGGCAGAAGTTCAAGAACCCAGTAAAGAAAAAGAATCCTCACAAAGCAGCTAAGAGTACATTGAGACAAAGCAGTCTTGTGGAAATCCCATGCAGTCAAAACTCAGCCCCTTATAATGAAGAATGGCTGACACTCCAAATTAAACTCATAGCTGAATCCAAGGGATAAGCAAACAATCCTTGTCAACAATGCTCATGACAGAATTTTGGACCAAGCCTGAAAGGCAAGTCCTAGAAACCAAAATATGAATCAATCTTTGGATCAAGCCATGAAGGCCAGCTCCAGAAGCAAAATGTTAATCCAAACTACGGACCAAGCCAGAAAGGCCAGTTCCAGGGGTAAATATCAGATGCCAAGTCAAGTTTGGAATAGGCCAAGAAGGCAAGATCCAAGAACCAAATACTGAATCAAGCTTTGAGCCAAGCCAAAAATGCTAGCTCTGAAAACCAAATGTCAAGGCAAGCTTTGGACCAAGCCGAAAGGGCAAGATCCAAGAACTAAATATGGAATCGAGCTCTGGGTCAAGCCAGGAAGGCCGACTCCGACAAGTAAATGTCAATTGAAGCCCTGGACCAAGTCAGAAAGGCAAGCTCTAGGGATAAACCTCAAATTGGGCTTCAGACCAAGTTAGGAAGGCCAACTCCAGAAACCAAATGATGCTTCAATCCCTGGACCAAGCTAGAAAGGCAAGCTCTAGAAACCAAATGATGCTTCCGCCCTTGGACCAAGCCAAGGCCAGCTCCAGAAGCCAGACGACGAATCAATCTCTGGACCAAGATAGAAAGGCAAGTTCCAGAAACCAAACGATGAATCAGTCTTTAGATCAAGCCATGGAGGCGGGGCCATAAACTACCCCACGGTCAAGTTCTGGACAAATCAGAGGATGAGCCAAATAATAAGTCGATGGCAGAATCAGCCTTCCAACATCCTGGCCTCTTTATGGCCGAATTTCAATACTTGCCGCTCGAAACAATCGAGCAAGCAATTGATATTATGTTCCAAATGCACCAGAAGGAAACTGATTGGGTTGATTTGACGTCGAAAGATATCGTCAACCTAAACTCCTTGAAAAGAGAGTCCGACATGGCGACCCTAATTGGGAGGTGCCCCTCAACCCTCCCAACCCAAAAGCAGGAGTCCTTTCACCAACAAAATTAGCATGGTGCCACAAAGGCCGAGGGAAAAACCACCGTGGCAACAAATCAATGCGGCAACATAGGGCAGTAGCGCCCTCACCAACCCTTGAAAGATACACAAATTTTCAATTGGAAGAAAAAGAGAGTGAATGAATGAATGGCCAACGAATGGGGAATCACGATATACCCCATTTTGATGTGCTCATCCTTGTCCCACCGTGGCAACCGTCTCTCCAGTTCCTACAAAACCTAAACATTGGCCAACAAACCATCATGGTCGGTCGAGTCGAATCCCTTAGCCAACAAACCAAAATGGTAGGCTAAACCTCTTGGTCAACAAACCACGATGGTCGACCGAATTAAACCCTTGGCCAATGAACCACCATGGTAGGCCAAGTCAAATCCCCTTAGCCAGCAAATCAAAATGGTAGGCTAACCCATACCACGTTTGGCCAACAAACCACAAAGGTCGGCCCAAATCATATCCCTCTTGGCCAGTAAGCCAATAAAGTCGGCTAAGCCATGCCCCTTTCAGCCAGTAAACCTCCACGGTAGGTTGTGCCTCCCTTAGCCAGCAAACTGAAAATGGTAGGCTAACCCAAACCTTAGCCAGCAAACCAAAATGGTAGGCTAAATCCAAATAGTAAATCCTCTAACCCAATGTTCCGTAGCCCCGCTCCGGATTCCAAACGTTCAAAAAAAATGGGGCTTAAAACAAAGGTGCCCCGGCAGACTTGGTCACTTCCCAAAAGCGGCCAAGGGCAAAAAAGCCTGAAATCCGGCTGAGGCGAAAACCCGAAAGGGCGCCCCAGGCAAAAATGGATAACCCCTCAACGTGAAAACCCACAAGGGCGCGTTGGAAAAAGCTAGAGGGGGCCAGTTCCGGTGAAAACCCAAAAGGGCGCCAAATGGTAATGTAAAAAAAAAGAGGGAGAAGAAAAGTCTTTCATACCCTTGGCCAACAAGCCTTTATGGCCGACCAAATCAAATCCCATCCTTAGCCAGCAAACTACAAAGGTAGGCTAAGCCCGAAATCTGAATTACTCCTTAGCCAGCAAACCACAAAGGTAGGCTAAGCCCGAAATCTGAATCACTCCTTAGTCAGCAAACCACAAAGGTAGGCTATGCTCGAAATCTGAAGCATTCTTTGGCCAACAAACCACTAAGGTAGGCCAAGTCAAAACCCAAAAAGTCAAACCCTGAATCCTTGGCCATCAAAACCATGAAAGCCAGCTTTCCGAATTTCCAAGAAACAGACCCAAAAGTCACATTTCAAATGTGTAGATGTTAGGTCCCTGAAAAAAAGAAAAAAAGAAAATGGGGCTTAAAATAGAGGTGCCCCGGCAGACTTGGTCACTCCCTAATAATGGCCAAGGGCAAAAAAGCCTAAAATCCGGCTGAGGTGAAAACCCGAAAGGGCGCCTCAGGCAAAAGTGGATAACCCCTCAACGTGAAAACTCGTAAGGGCGCGTTGGAAAAAGTTAGAGGGGGCCAGTTTCGGTGAAAACCCGAAAGGGCGCCGAAATTGGTAATGTGAAAAAAAAAATGAAATGAACACAAAAAATCTCTCTTGAATCCTCGGCCAACAAGCTTTTACGGCCGACCAGATCAAAATTCAAATCCAAATCAAACTTGAAAACCTGAACTCTTCCTTAGCCAACAAACCACAAAGGTAGGCTGAGCTTGAAAACTTGATCCCCTCCTTAGCCAGCAAACCACCAAGGTAGGCTAAGCCCGAAATCTGAACCATGCCTTAGCCAGCAAACCACAAAGGTAGGCTAAACTTGAAATCAAATCCCTTCCTTAGCCAACAAACCACAAAGGTAGGCTAAGCTTGAAATCAAACCCTTTCCTTAGCCAACAAACCACAAAGGTAGGTTAAGTCCAATTCGAACATCAATTTCTTAGCCAGCAAACCGCCAAGGTAGGCTTACTCAAAAGTCAAATTCCTTCCTTAGCCAGCAAACCACAAAGGTAGGCTAAATCCAAACGAATCCCTTCTTGGCCAACAAACCACCAAGGTAGGCTGAGTCAAAACCCGAATCCAAATTAGGATCCAAAATTCTGGTTACCCCATTCAAAAAAAAAAATGAAGAAAAAAAAATGGGGGGGCTAAAATAGAGGTGCCCGACGGACTCAAGTATATGACATCTCATGTTTGGGGGGTAAAATGTCGAAACCCGGCTGAGGTGAAAACCCGAAAAGGGTGCCTCAGGCAAAAATGGATAACCCCTCAACGTGAAAACCCGCAAGGGCGCGTTGGAAAAAGCTAGAGGGGGCCAGTTTCGGCGAAAACCCGCAAAGGGCGCTGGAGTTGGTAATATAAAAAAAAGAGAGAGAGAAGAAGAAAGAAAAAATTTCTCATTGGTGAGCCTCTTTGTTGCAAACACTCATTCTGCCTTGGCCAACAAACCATGAAGATAGGCCAAGTCAAAACCGAAATTTCAAATCTTAGCCAGCAAACCACAAAGGTAGGCTAATCCCGAAATCTGAATCACTCCTTAGCCAGCAAACCACAAAGGTAGGCTAACCCCGAAATCTGAATCATTCCTTAGCCAGCAAACCACAAAGGTAGGCTAAACCCCAAAACCCCTGACCAACAAACCACAAAGATAGGTCAGGGCAATACCCAAATTCCAAAAACTTCAGCCCCCAAGCCACAAAGGCTGGCCGAGCCGAAACAATTCCCAAACTTCAAGTCCAAAATTCAAACTCGTGGCTACTCCACTCAGAAAAAAAAGGAGAGAAAGAAAAAAGAAAAAAGGAAAAAGAAGTAGTGTTGACCTCCATGTCCTTTTTGGATTGTCAACCTACTTGAATCTCAAATTTTGGTTTTGACTTGCATGTCCCTTTCGGACTGTCAATTCCATTGAATTTCATTTGTAGTGTTGACTTATACGTTCCTTTTGGACTGTCAACTTACTTGAATCTCGAATTTTGGTTTTGACCTCCATGCCCCTTTTGGACTGTCAATTCCATTGAATTCTATTTCTAGTGTTGGCTTGCATGTTCCGTTTGAACGACCAACTCTACTTGGCTTCAACCCAGACTGCCAACAAATAAAAAAAAAAGGAGGAAAAATTTCCGGTGAAATAGATTCTGCCTCACTCAGAAAGATATAGTAAGAGCCTGAGACGAATACTTGAGCAGAAGGAAGATGTTTCAGATGGAGTAGAGCCTCAATCTCAAGATATACATCTATGGACGTTGAGTCATTTGAATTTGAAGCTGTGAAAACTGTGAAATCATCCAATATAGACACTTGTTGTGACGACTCGGGAAGAGTATGCCACTCAAGCAACAATGGCATGAAAGAAATTCAAATTTTGTGTCATGCCTAAAAGATGAACTTCCAAGAAGATGTTGGAATCAAGCCGTTGAGCAAAGCCAGAAAAGCACGCCTCATCAGCGGAATATCCCATCGAATCTTGAGTAAAGTCAGAAAGACATGATTCAAGATGAAGATGTCAAATCAAATCCCAAGCAAAGCCAAAAAGGCAAGTCTCGAGAGAGAGTTATCGAATCAGGTCGAAGAGCAAAGCCAGAAAGGCAGGCCTCATCAACCAAATGCCAAATCAGGCCGTTGAGTAAAGCCCGAAAGGCAAGTCTCGGCAGTCAATACTCCAATCCAATCCTGAGCAAAGTCAGAAAGACAAGCCTCAGGAGGAAAGTCTCAAGTCAAACCGTTGAGCGAAGCCAGAAGGACGGGTCTCATCGGCATAATCTCCCTTCAGATCTCGAACAAAGTCAAAAAAAAGACAAGATTCATGAGAAGATATCAAACTCAAGTCCCCGAGCAAAGTTATGAAGGCAAGTCCCGAAAGAAAGACATCAAAATCGAATCCTGAACAAAGTCAGACTGAAGAAAACTAAAGTCGACTCCAAGCAAAGCCATATCAATAAAACTCAGTCGTAGGGTTGACTTGGTGGAGCGGGTCCATGTCACTTCTCTGAAGTGATGTGCGCTCTCCTGAGTCCTCTCCTGAGAACTGTTGAGTAGGAAAATATTGGAGAAATTTAGACCAATGGCTCAGCGCAAGATGCAGGATAGAGCTGTTCGTCGGCCCAAACTACAACAACAAACTGTTGTTCGAAATTGCTGACGACGCCACATAAATGTTAAAACGCATGAACTATAGCCGTGGTCTTTGACCCAGTTCTCCACCATGTCATTGAGACCAAGGGTAAAGTTTGAGGAATGCACGGGACATCCACCTTCGCCTTCGGCTTCGGCACACATCCCGTGGGGGGCATTTGTTGAACGAAATTTTTTCCTTATATTAAAAAAAAACACTTGTTTTAAATATTTAGAGCAAGTGTATATAGAGGAAAATATTTGTCCGGACTTCCGGATAAAAACAACCTCCAAACCCATTTATTCAGAATTTTCAGAATGAATGAAAGAAAAGAAAGTATTTATTCTGAATTTTCGGAATAGAAAATAGCAGAAAAACAGAAATATTTCTGCAAATGTTCGAATTTTAAACGGGAGCCATTCCGAATCAAATTGGGGCTGAAACCATATAACCCCCGACATTTTCGGAATAAAATTCCCCCGAGAACTTTATTGCATTAGAAGGCACTTGTTTTAAATGTTAGAACAAGTGCACGAAAGGGAAAATTTATCCGAGGTCTCGGGTAAAGGATAACCCCTGAAACTATTTATTCTGAACTTTCAGGATGAATAAATGAAATGAAATCATTTATTCTGGAATTTCGGAATAAATTAATGCAGAAAAAGAAATATTTCTGCATATCCCAGAATGTCGAAGGAAAATCCCCCGGAGTTGGCCAAAAACAGAAATCAGATAGTTCCCGGTGTTTTCGGAATTAAATCCAATGCCGGGCGAACGAAATTTAATGCCCCGGGATATTCCGATGGAAGCCGTCCTATGTGGCGTTCATATTAATATGTGCGAGGGTCCGGTCAAATACCCATGTCAACAACAGAAAATGATGTGGCCAAAGCACACCGTCCTTACACGACAAGGAAAAAACTCCACGTGGTGAGAATGACACGTGGTCATGGGTTTATAAAGAAATCCTCTGTCTTGAGACTTACGGGATGTGGCGGGACTCCCCCCGGGGTTTTACTGAGTATCGCGGACCGGTGGAAGCCCCACCGGTGCCCGCGCGTTTGGTGGAGCCCCACCGGGGCCGCGCTCCCGGTGGGAGCCCCACCGGGGCCCAAATGCGCGCGTCCGGTGGGAGTCCCACCGGTGCCCCGTGGGTCCCGCACGCCCGGTGGGAGTCCCACCGGTGCTTCTACTTGCTGTTTTGGCAGAAAAGAAAAAGAAAATGGAAAGAAATAAATGCGCGCGCCCGGTGGGAGTCCCACCGGTGCCCCGTGGGTCCCGTACGCCCGGTGGGAGTCCCACCGGTGCTTCTACTTGCTGTTTTGGCAGAAAAGAAAAAGAAAACAGAAAGAAATAAATGCGCGCGTCCGGTGGGAGTCCCACCGGTGCCCCGTGGGTCCCGCACGCCCGGTGGGAGTCCCACCGGTGCTTCTACTTGCTGTTTTGGCAGAAAAGAAAAAGAAAACGGATAGAAATAAATGCGCGCGTCCGGTGGGAGTCCCACCGGTGCCCCGTGGGTCCCGCACGCCCGGTGGGAGTCCCACCGGTGCTCCTGCTTGCTGTTTTGGCAGAAAAGAAAATGAAAAGGAAAAAAAATAAATGTCCGTACTCGATGGGATGCGTCTTCGGTGGAGCACGTTCCGGGGGATCCGTCTCCGGTGGGATGCCCACCTCCCACCCAATCTCCTATAAAAGGAGACCAAGGCCAAAGAAAGGAGGAGTTCTAAAAAAATGCCAAGCTTGGGGAGAGCTGAAATCCACCAACTCTCGGAGATCTGAAATCCATCAAGTTTGAAGAGTTCTGAAAGGGGACAAGAGGAGCATCATGCCCGGGAGATCTCAGAATCGCCCAAGACACTCTTGCTGCGATTTATAGCATAGCTGTGTGCCCTGCTCTGTTTTACCAAGGCCAAGGCTTAGAAAGTTGCCTTGTTCTGGTTAAGGCAAGTTGATATCATATCAGATTTTGTAAACCATCCTTATGAATCTTAGAAAGAGGATTCTATGGATCACTCTACAAAGGAAATAGATGAAAGATTTCTGCACACGATTTGTGCTTGGTTTGTAATGATATTCTCCACACAAAAATGACAGAAAAAACCTCATCGTCTGGATATTCACGTGAATGGCCAAAATAGGAGATTGTCTCAAATCAAATAATGCTTGCAT
Organism: Colocasia esculenta; assembly: GCA_014218235.1. Classification (NCBI taxonomy): domain Eukaryota; kingdom Viridiplantae; phylum Streptophyta; class Magnoliopsida; order Alismatales; family Araceae; genus Colocasia; species Colocasia esculenta. The sequence goes on along the minus strand of CM024757.1, from coordinate 9,407,950 downwards.
GTGGATAAATGCTGAATAAATCCCAAAAAAATCAGGAATGATATTTTGAAGGGATGGAAGCTCAGAAAAATTATAGAATGATCCCTGCTCATCAAAAAGAAATTGCAGAGATACCCCCATGATTGGGAAAATTGCAGAGATACCCCCATGATTGGGGAAATTGCAGAAATACCCTCATGTCTGGGAAAATTGCAAACATACCCCTCATGACTGGGAAAATTGCAAACATACCCCTCATGACTGAGAAAATTGCAGAAATACCCTCATGTCTGGGAAAATTGCAAACATACCCCCATGATTGGAAAAATTGCAGAAATGTCCCCGTTTGAGGGGAAATTCCAGAAACACCCCCATGTCTGGTAAAATTGCAGAAATGTCCCTGCTTGAGGGAAATTCAGAAATGCCCCCGGAGGTAGAAAAATTGCAAACCAGTCCTCCTGCTGTCCGAAAATTGTAGGAAAATCCTTGTGTCAAGGAAAACTGCTAATATATCCTGGATTAAGAAAAATGGCAGAAATACCATATGAAAAGACAAAATTACAGAAATACCCTCCGAAGGGGAAAGAGTGCAAAAAAATGTCTTCAAAAGGACAGAAATCAGCAAAACATCTTCAAGAGGGAAAATGCATGAATACCCGAGTCTGGGAAAATTACAGAAATACCCCTGGAGAATAGAAATTGCATAAATGTCCCCATAAAGGTCCCAAATCCAAAGAACTTGAAGGGGGGAAGGGGAAATTGCACAGTGCTCCCACTTGTAAGGAAGTCTTTCAAGCTATGTTCGAGCTTCACTGAAGCCAACAAAATGCCGCCGAAGTTCAGAAATTGCACGAAAGTCTTTTCAAAGGAAGAAGCTATAAAAGGTCCATGCCATTCACTTGACTCGGTGGAGCGGGACCCACGTCACTTCTCTGAAGCGGCGTGCGCTCTCCTGAGTCCGGTTTATGGCTGACAAAGTCTTGGGATTGCCATGAAATGACGAATATACCCACGGAAGGCGTGAAATGATTGAAAAGCCCCAAGAAGTCAAGAAATGGCAGAAGCATCCGGGGAAGTCAATCAATGACGGAAATACCCAGAACTGCTCGAAAAAAGCCAAGAAACGACGGAAATGTCCGAGCATGTCAATCAATGGCAAAGACACCTGAGAACGTCAATAAATGACCGAAACACTCAGGAATGCCAGGAAATGGTAGAAGCACTCAGGGAATGTCAACAAATGACAGAAAAATGTCCGAGAATGTCAAGAAATGACAGAAGCATCCGGGCAAGTCAATAAATGACAGAAATACCCGAGACTGCTCGGAAAAATCAAAATATGGCAGAAATGTCCGAGAAGGTCAAAAAAATGACAGAACAGACATAGAATGCCAAGAAATGGCAGAAGCATCCGGGCAAGTCAACAAATGGCAAAAATACCCGAGACTGTTCGAAAAAGCCAAGAAATGGCGGAAATGTCTGAGAATGTTAAGAAATGACGAAAATAACTCGAAGACATCAACTGATGGCAGAAGGACTAAAAAGGCCAAGGAATGACAGAGGTGCCTGGAAATGTCAGAAAATGGCAAGGAGCTCTTGAACAGTCATAGATACAATGCTGTCCAAATCTCCTCCAGGTTTCTTCTTCAAAACACAATGCTGACCAAGTCTCCTCCAGAAAGGGCGAAAGGTTGCAGCGAAATCCCAAAAGGAGTACAAACTTACAGAAACCTGACATGACCACAAAGCAAACACAACGGGCCGACAGTGATCATCTTGGCGATCCAATGACCTGTTCGTGATTGAACTCAAATACAACGGTCTGATCGTGATGATATTCAAATCCAACGATCTGATCGTGATGATATTCAAATCCAACGGTCCGATCGTGATGATATTCAAATCCAACGATCTGATCGTGGTGATAATCAAATCCAACGGTCTGATCGTGATGATATTCAAATCCAACGGTCCGATCGTGATGATATTCAAATCCAACGATCTGATCGTGGTGATAATCAAATCCAACGGTCTGATCGTGATGATATTCAAATCCAACGATCTGATCGTGGTGATAATCAAATCCAACAGTCTTGATCGTGATGATATTCAAAAAACACAACGGGCCGACAGTGATCATCTTGGCGATCCAATGACCTGTTCGTGATTGAACTCAAATACAACGGTCTGATCGTGATGATATTCAAATCCAACGATCTGGTCGTGATGATATTCAAATCCAACGGTCCGATCGTGATGATATTCAAATCCAACGATCTGATCGTGGTGATAATCAAATCCAACGGTCTGATCGTGATGATATTCAAATCCAACGATCCGATCGTGATGATATTCAAATCCAACGATCTGATCGTGGTGATAATCAAATCCAACGGTCTGATCGTGATGATATTCAAATCCAACGATCTGATCGTGGTGATAATCAAATCCAACGGTCTTGATCGTGATGATATTCAAATCCAACGATCTATCGTGATGATATTCAAATCCAACGATCTGATCGTGGTGATAATCAAATCCAACGATCTGATCGTGATGATATTCAAATCCAACAGTCCGATCGTGATGATATTCAAATCCAGTGGTCCGGTCGTGATGAAGATGCAAATCAACGATCAGATCGTGACAGAAGCAAGTCCAAAAAGGGTCGATTACAACCGAATGTAATTCTGAAGACCGATTATATAATCAACACCATTTGTAAAGGTCTTGAGAGACCAGTTGTATTTCGAATTACATGTGTATAAGCAATGAATGCTTCAAATATCTAGCAAGAGTATGTATCATGAAGGACGATCATCAAGATCAATATTGTCACAACGAATAGAGACAAAATGTGTCTTTGACAGAGAATCAAAGGTGTTCGAGGTCACCTCGATGTAAATTACATCGACTTTGGTCGGTGGGGAAATGTCCAGTACACGACACCAAATCGCCTGATAAATGAAATTTGTTTGTTTTAACAGACTGGCACGCCCGCAAAAATAGATAAACATCATCCAATTTATCTTTTCTCCCAAAAGATAAAAAGATTCGAAAGAATATTTCGCGTGTTAAACAAGCATGAAATCAGTATTTGTATTGACTTCATGCAGTAGAAGTTTGTGCTTTATGGATGAAGATAATTTACAACCCCAAGTATCCAAAGTTTCATGTGCTGTTGTTGCCACGGAAATTTAAGGTTATGGAAGAGTTTAAGTTACATGTTGGATCAATTGTCAGACCTTAATAAAGAATATTCAATTTTATGATAAATTTGGCCGTGTTTCCATGTGATGGGTGCATATTAACCTTTCTTATCTCGTTACACGCATCTTGGATTATTTTAAGGGGCAGTTGCTTCTTTGCCATGCTTTTTCAGGCAAAAGCAATATTCAATAAGTTATGTGATGTCAGAGAATATCGATTAAGAAATTTCTCGATTGTTTTTTTTTTACATAAAATTTCAAGAAAATTTAATATATAACAGTTCTGAAGATTGTTTCTGAGCTCTCATGGTTACGTAGCATTTATATTTGCTCCATATATAATATGTCCATTTCACCAGTTCCACACTTTGTCTTGTAATTTAAGATGCTGCGGCTCTGCCATCATCAAATGCAGAAAGCCTTGTATATTATAGCCTAGACAATTTATCTTTACATCATTGCGTTTGCAGATCAGAAGTTTATAAAAGTTGCAAAGTCTCCAATGTCCCCTCCACTGGCATTCCCTTTTGTTGTTAGTTCATCTGGAATTCTGTTGCTAAGCGATGAAGGTGTTACAGTGATGGGCTCAGAGATAAACACAATACGGTGTAAAGGTCTATACGGTGAGATTGCAATAGTCTGTCTTCCTTGTCATTTCATGTTGACCATATATTTTTTTACCTGCTCATCTGTACTTAAACTTCCAGTTTCAGGCTGCAATATCTTTGATAGGGAAATATTGTGACATATTTCTAAGGAATGCACCTCTACTAGGAACTCAGAGTAAGATCGCTGAACCCTGTTACTTTGTTTGATTACGGTACCACATACTGGAGTGTTCAGTGCTGATACAATGGTCGGGTTGTCTTGGGTTTGGACTGCCCGAGATAGATCGGTGGGGTGAGGCGAACCTTAGCTCGGTCTATCTAATGCCTCTTCTGGGCTCCCAAACCTGAGCCAACTTTGAATTATTCAAGATTGAAGGTGAAAGGCTACAAGGCCTAATACATGTCTAATGCCCACTTTGAAACAATTCACCCCACTTTTTTAACAATCAATGTGAATATTTATCTGTAACCCATGAGGAAAAAAATACATTTTCCCGAGTACCATGCCTAGAACATTGTTTCTACTGACAACATGTTTATTTGCTATTTCAACAAGCACAGTGATGAAGGCCGGTAGTCTAACAGGCCTAATAGATCAAGCCTGAGTCTGGTGGTCTTAGGCCGCGGGCCTTTTACTCCCGAACTTAACAACACGGGCTGAAAGAGGGATTTGCTTGTGGCCCAGTCTGGTAGACTGCAGGCTCAGGCTCGCTGATGACAGCCCTCTCCATGAGAATGGACACCTGTCCTTGCTAGCTGGGGTTCTTGTTTTACCCCGAGTAAAATAAGAGAAACAATCGAGACTAGTGACTCATGCTCAATGTTTAATAGACGTTGTTTGTTTCGATAAAAGATTTTCATGTTGGCAAAACACATGAGTTGTTGTGGAGTCAGTTTTCTTGAGTCAGCTTACAGCAAGGTGGTTCGGACCTGCCTATGTTTGATTTGGCTGCCAAGATTAGATCTCCACTGTTTTGCACCAACCAGTTAGCATTCTATGATCACACGAAGGATTACTATTCTGACAATATCTCCGCTTCAGCCTACGTAGAGTTTGTTCTATTGGGTCCTGTATCTTGGTTGATACCCGCCCTTGTTATCATAAGCATTATCTGTTGATTTATGGCCGTCTTCTACCTTAAGAATTGTAGAGGTATATTTTAATCTCACATTGAAAGATAATGAGAACAAGTGTGTGTTTATCAGTAAGAGTTTCATCTCTTCTCCTAAGAGGGTCTTTTTAAAAGATAAAACTCTAAATATGGGGACAATATCTCTTGGGAGACATTTAAATCACGTCTCTTCATTGACGTCGTTTGTGAGAATGAACGAGAGGTCATGCGTCTTACTCGAACGTCTCATCTTCATGAGATCTGTACACCTTTATTTTCATTGAGGGGCTGTGGAGAAGTATATTTTAGTCTCACATTGAAAGATAATGAGAATAAGTATGTGTTTATCAGCAAGAGTTTTATCTCTTCTCTTAAGAGAGCACTTTTAAAGAACAAAATTTTAAATATGGGGACAATATTTCTTGAGAGGCACATTTAAATCACGTTTTTTCATGAATCAAAGATTTTGTGAACGCATCTTATTGGGTGTCTACCTGATCTCATTTAAACTACGTTGGACATCTCTCTTTCTATTTCCTTTGGCTTCTTTTACATCTCAACCCAATAGCCGGATGGCCACTCACTACGCCTAGGGGTGTTCAAAAATCGGTCCAAACCGAAAAATCAAACTGAACCGACCGGTTCGGTTCGGTTTGGAGAGTGCCACAGTTCAGTTCGGTTTGGACCAGAAGAACCGAAATAAACCGAATGTATGTATATATAATATAAATAATGTAATATAATAAAAAAAAGACAGCAGCGCAGTGGCTGGAACGCTGCCATCCATGGGGCAGGTTGCGAGTTCGAAACTCGCAACTGCCCCATTTAGCGCCTTTTGCCATTTTTGCCTTATTTCGGTTCAAACCGAACCGGTTTGGTTCGGTTCGGTTTTCGCAAAAAAAACGTCTAAATCGAACCAAACCGAACTGTGAACACCCCTAACTACGCCAACTTGAGATCAAAGTACTTAGATGAGCATTAATCACAAAATAGATGAAGCGGCATATTAGATGTTTGACCTCTTCTTATATTAGAGTTTTGTTGCCTGATTCAGATCGTTCTACAAGGCCCTCGGTTCTCCGTTTGTAGGTTAATTAATTGTTGGAAGCATCCATGTCCACTCAAAAAGAGTTGACATTCTTTGGACAGCTGTTTATAAAAATTTGTTCAGATCTCAATTCTACCAGGATCGCCATAGCCCAAGCTGCAAAATATTGAAAGATGGTTTTATGGTTCTTGCTGAGGTTTAGTCATGCGTGTGATGATGTGTTGACGGTTTATCTCTTCATTTTTCGAGATTTTTCCACATTTAATGTTTAGATTCAGGTCATAGTTTGAGCTTGTAAGACTTGGACATCTTTAGTGGGCCGCGCTATCCATTTATTTAGTGTTATGTATGCTGTAGTGTTAGGAGATGTATTATTAACCATCCGGTTTTGACATCGGGGGTTGTTGAGGTTTATTTTAATTCAGCGTTTTGTCTTTGGGTTTGAGTTGAGATTTTAATACGATGTCTAAACTTAGTTTTTCTCATTGGCCTACCATGCCATTTATATTGGGACCATGTTGGTTTGATCTTAGGGGATAACTTGTAGATGCCTTCTCTCTTTATCGGTTCAAAGAATTATCTCAATTTAATATTTAAGTTTTGAGCTAGAGTGCGTGTTATTAGTTTTGGTATTTTCTGGTTGGTCCATCCCATCAGATTAATCATGTCATTTATATTATCTTGAAGATTTTTTTACATATATATATTTGTTAAAAGATAAATTGTTTATTATATGGCATGAAGCAAGTTAAGAATATGTTTGAAATATATTCTTTCTCTTTCAATTTTAATTGAGGTATATATGGAAAAATAAAGCAATATTTCAAGCATATTATTGGCTTTCGTTGCAGTAAGTTACATTAGGATTTTTAAGGTCATTTTGTATACATAAGAGGGGTGTACATGTAAATATAAATTTATGAAAGATTATGAGTAATTAATCTTTTAATAAAGACATATATGCAAAAGACTCTTTCAATTAGTCATGAGGTATCTGACGCTCAGTTCCACATCAAATAACTTGTAGGTTCCTTCTCTTTTTTATCCGTTGACAGTTCTCTCAACTTAATATTTTTTTGGTTAGATTTTAGAATTTTAACATGGAATTCGAGTTAGAATTTTCTCATTAGATCATGCCACCTGCTTATTTAACTCCATTTATATTGTAACCACCTTGATTCAGTGCCGGTGTCTCACATTGGACCGTTTGTGGTTGCTTTTTTTGTTTTTTTACGTATCACTCTCTCAAATCTTAGCTAATTCCAATAACTTCCTGTAATCTTGATTATTCTTAATAACTCCTTCAAGCTCCCATGGTTCTACAATAAGTCCTTGCCATTTGTTTTCGTTAAAAAGATCAGCATCAACTCTAGTTACCCTTAACTCAAGTTCATAAATGACTAATATGCCCCTATAAAAGGCACTATATTCTTCTATAGGAGGCCTCAATTTAATATCCATTAATCTCTATGTTTTTGGCGCCAGAGAGGACAGCTAGCCCCTTCCCACGCATCATATTCCTCCCACCCCTCTACTTTTCTGTAAAAGACCCTTCCTTTATTGTTTTTTGTTTAAATTTAATCTTAGGTTTGGAGTTAGAGTCTCTCATTTAACAATTTTGCTTGCGATCCTATACATGTTTGGAGAATATATTTAATTCTTTCACCTTTGAGGTTCCATTAGGATGAATCCTTTGTTATTAGCAAGATCCAGCAGGTATTTTCTGCCTGATCACACTCCTTGACCTCGGACATCAACAAGCAGCATTCAGCAGTACTAGTCTAGGTAAGTACAGTATCTTGCACTGTCTTAATGTTGAGCAGTTGGATATATGGCAGCTTTCTAATTTTTCACCTAATTCCAACGCTGTAACTTAGTAAATTTTGTTGAGCACCACAGCTGACTTCTTATGATGAATGATGTGGGTGGGAAGTTGTGATAAGTGAGAAATAGTTATTGCAAGACTCATCTAACAATAAAAAGGAGGTGGATTGTAAGAGGAGTAATTTTATTGGCCGACAGAGAGATTTAAGGATCTTGTCAAACTCTTGCATTCAATAAAATTACTTTCTTGAAATAAGTATTTCTCATGATGAAATTTTCAATCGTATGGTTTTCCTTATCTGACTGTTCGTCTCCTTGTAGGCAATTGCAAGAGGAAGAGAGGTTGTCAAGCCCTCTCAATTAATATATATATTTTTACAATAAATATTTCTCATGATTTTCCTTATCTGACTGTTCGTCTCCTTGTTGGCAATTAGATATGTCCAGCCTAGAGGATCCCGGTTGGGTCGATCGGTTAGAACTCTTGCTTAAAAGTAAGAGGTCCCGAGTTCGATTCTTGGGGGGGTTTACCTGATTTACATGCAATCCTCGAGGTGTGTAGATTCGGAGTTTTTTCGGTCAAGTGAGGTAAGGGCAATACGGGTACACGGAAAGTAGGAGCTGTCAAATCCTGATCTTGGAGTTCACGAACACCAATCTCTGAACCCACAAAAAAAAAAAAGATATGTCCAACCTATGAGCTGGATCATACCTGCCTTACAAAACCTAGTATAAGACATTGAAACCAGGAATCAACTTTTCAATGACCATGTGCTAAACCCTTCAGTAAAGAAATCCTCATACGCCAATCACCTTCATTCAAGGATGACCAAAACGTGAAGACAGAACGAGGGTTTCTTTCTGGGATGCCTTTCTAGACTCTAGTAGCTACCACTTTAAGAAGAAGGAAACGAGTGTCTCTGGCCAATGGCCATGTGAAAAGTCCCCTTTTTTGTTCTTTCCTTAAGCTATGATATTGCTTAGTTCCGAATGGACTTTGTGAGAATGATGAAGGCATAGCACCTCATGAAAACTTAAACGCCACCCTTGGGAACTTGATGGTATTGGTTGGGTGTTGCGTCAAGTCTTAATCTCCATAGGAGGAAGGAGAAGATGCAGTGGCCCGCACATGGCAGACGCTCGTCTTAAATTCGTCCACTTGGTTCAGGGGGGCGAATATTGCATTGGGCATGTCGGGAACACCAATTTCACAAGTGTGCTACTATGCTTTCATGTCATTTTTCTTCTCTTGCGTTAGAATAATATCTTGTTTTTTTTTTTTAAATATCATTGCCATAGTCACTTAAGCATCTGTCCGTAAGGAATATGCACCGCAGATTAAGTAGGCATGAAGTGTTGAGTTGGCGGTCACATTCTCATGTGATTAGACTACAAACTACGAGACAAAATTTACAGTCATATTCTTGCATCATTGTATAAAGTAATTATATGATGTTATGTTTGATGAGTTTCAATAGTCGGCCTATCTCGATTTGATCCTGATCTAGTAGTTACTCAAGTGCACCACATTAGAAGAAGGAAAACTCTTGTTACAAATCAAAAGTTTGCAACAAGTGTTGCAAACTCAATAGGGGTTTGCCACCTAACCCCTAGGGTTAAATAACTATGACATGGGGTATTATTATAATGGAAAATAGTTTAGTAACACCATTTGGTAACATCATTTGGTAACATCACCAATCAAAGTGCACCACAACATCATCATTTATGAGGTGTTTTTAACTTTTTTACTTCAGTTGCTGATGTGGTATAATTTTAATGGTGATGTTACCAAATGATGTTACTAAATGGTGTTACAAAACTGTTTCTCTTATTATAATACCCCCATGTCATGAGGTGGCAAACCCCCATTGGATTTACAATATTTGTTACAAACCAATGGTTTGCACCAAGTTGTTCTCTTAAGATTAGATCTGTAGATTGATGTCACATTAGAGATTCTGAAATTCTCCTCCTCTTAACATATAAAAATAGAGTTACATGCACAAATAAACGGGAGGCGAGTTGTGGCACATCTCGACGTGAGCCCTCAGCTCTCTTTCTCTCCCTCTCACACACAAATTCAATTGCTTTTTTTTTTTTTGTAAGTTCACTTTTAATTTGATCATTAGTGAATTAACTTTGAAAATTTCACTTCAAAATTGACTTCTTACAAGTTAGATCGACTCGGGCCGACAATTGTGGTTTTGTTTCCCCTCTTCTTTCAACATTTTAGGATCCTATTTCAAACTTTCAAAATTGAATTGTCTCAATCCTCGTGAGCTCTCGAACTGACTTGATCAATTGTTGCTAGTAGATGTCGACGTTTGTCTTTAGACTAGTGGGTTTTACTTGTATGAATGGTGATTATTCTGCCTCGACAAATCGGAGGCGACGGTGGGAAGATTCCACTTCCCGCTCACAACTGTGAAAAGGGGATGGATTTCTCCCACTAATGGGCTTCCTGGGGGATGGTTCACATTTTCTTTCCTTTTTGTTCGGATTATTCACAGAATTTGGAAATTTCTCGAGTAATTATTTCTTTTATTTAATCTAGTGACGAATTTACCTGTACAGACGAATATTTTCAAGTCCAAAGATAAACTTTTAATGGACTTCGCCACTTGGAGGAAACGTTCGGGCATATATAAACTTTGTACTTTATTGCAGCTTGTCATGACTTAATTGTTTCCATTGTTCAATCTTTATACATCTCGCCTCTTCCAATTTTACGAGAGAAGTGAAAACGAAGTCTCGTAACTGGGGAAGCAAAGGTAGATCTTTTATTGTGGAAAGCGAAATAACGAAGCTGGTCCTATCTATCTAACACATAATTTGTCCAAAGATGTCACAAGGAAAGGGATTGGTTGCGCTAAATGACAATATGGCTTCGATCTTTATCCTCCCAGAGGATTTCCATCTAGTCACTCCTGATGTGGGCTGTTGCCCATCAACCAGAAACCTAATGTTAATTTTGATGTGACATGTCACATTTCATTTCTATCATATTACTTTACAAATTTAGTCCAAGGCAAATTAAGAGTCTAAATTTTAAATCTTGAGTCATATACTGTTCCATAATGTGATATCCAAACACTCTTAAAACTAGCCGTTAAACTTGTTCTTCTCTTGAGATGTAAATTTGTGTCGACCTCAATGCGATGTACATAGAAACTTAACTAATAAGCTACTCTTTAGCATACAAAATATCTAAGATGAATTGATTGATTTCGTCTTTCATTATATTTATATCACATCAAACACGACAATGACAAGATAGTTGGATGGCGTCACAAATAAAGATCGCGAAAGATAATAAATGTTTTGGAGAGAAGTGGTAAACGATGATATCGCTCACGTAAAATGATACGATATTCTATAAATATAAGATCAATCAATTTGATTTTTTAAAAAAATCAATAAATCTATCTCATTTTCAACTGTTTTTAGATAGATAATAAATATTATTCGTTTTTTTTTGTTCATCAAAATGCCGAGAGACCAGTGGCCTTCGTCTCCTCCGAGGAAGTAGGTTATCAGTTTAGTTCTCTCCCACATGAAACAGAGAAATATTGTCTTCCATATTCAAGAATTTTCAGTTGCTGTTTGCAAATAACTGGAATTTTGGGTAGATTATTTTGATCTTACAAAAAAAAAACCTTGGCCCTACAAAACGATGTTAATTTGTTGGGGACGAAAGAAACAGGGTTTCTCATGTACGCTTCCTAATGAAAGGGCATGGCGACATGATCTTGCCGGAAGAAAATCCAGCCTACATGACACATAAGTTTCTCTGTACGACAACTGAGTTGAAATTTCATCCTTTGAAACAGTCAAAAACCTCATCAACTTACCCTCTTCAAGCAACCTCCCACTTATAAATTATGTCGGCCGCAGACATTCTGACGTAATCGGATCCGTTTATTATTATCTATGAATGATATAAAACCCTACTAAATAAAACTAAGTCTACTTTGAACAAGTAACTTGAATATTGTTTGAGGATCCAGGTTGGGTTGATCGGTTAGAACTTTTACTTAAAAGTACGAGATCCTGAGTTTGATTCTTGGGAAGAGGGGGGGGGGGTTTACCTGATTTACATGCAATTCTCGAGGTGTGTAGATCCGGAGTTTTTTCGGTCAAGTGGGGTAAGGACAATACGGGTACACGGAAAGTAGGAACTGACAAGTCCTGACCTTGGAGTTCACGAACACCAATCTCTGAGCCCACAAAATCACACGGGGCGAGATTTCCTCGTTACCAAAAAAAAAACTTGAGTATTTTTTTTTTTACCCTTCCGATTTTTGCATCTAGTACTTTATTCACTCTTAAACTCTTTCCTTCTCTTACTACCGAGATTACGGTATCACTTAACTAAATCTCTATTTTTTGCACATCCAATAGCATAACAAATTGAGAAAGCTTTTTACTCAATCGCCGCACTTTATTAATCGGACGGTTAGATCTCACGTGTTAATAATAAGACGAGAGATTTGACACCCAACTAATAAAATGTGGGACAATTGTTTCTGCATATTTCTCTACAAAATTTGACTCTCAAGACCATCCTCTGTTTAGGCCACAAGTTTCTCTCCTGTTCTCTCTTTGGGTGTCCCCTTGGAATCATTCCCAAGTACAAATCATTAAGAGAAAGGTTTAGTGCGACTAGGTACTAAATTTATGTGGCACATAATAATTGAGTTGTCACTTTATCACTCCCTATATGAAAGATGTCACATCACATAAGTTTAATACTTAATTCTATTGTATTTAAGTGTAATATGAAATTGTACTAAGCTTTTCTCAATCATTAAAGATGAGATGGGTTCCCCAACTTCCCCATTTATTCCAATTTCCACTGCCCCTTCCCCCACCCTTAGGGCCAACCCCATCCCAATTTGAAAACCTCGGAGAAACTTCCCACCCCCATCTGAACCTCGGAGATTCCTCTTTTAAAAAAGAAACCACAAACAGACGAAACAGTAGACCTTCCAACGCCCCCAATTGTGGTGGCTTGCAAAACATAACTTAGAGAGAGAGAGAGAGAGAGAGAGGAGAGAGAGAGAGAGAGAGACGTGTGTGGTTGGGGTGTTTGACCCAAAAGAACGAACGGAGGCTAACAGCCCACGTCCATGGGAGGAATTGGAAACTTATCCGTACCTCGTACTCTTCTGCCGACGGTGTGGCTCCGAAACACAGGAAACATGATGCAACCCCACCACCAACCTTGGCAAAATTATTAAATAATAACAACGCCCCCTAACTTCGTGAAACACGCACCCAAGTTGGCCACTTCGCACCCCAAAAAAAAAAAGAAAAAAATGCCCGCAAGTTGTGCTAGGTCTACCCCGAGATAACATCAAATTTCTTTATAGGTTCCTGTCAGCATTACGAAAAAGAAAAGAGCCCACAACAGCCAAACTGTCCCAACTCCCCCCCAACCTCGTGTCGACTCTTTCTTTATACCCATGTTGGCCATTTTAAAGTATTGAGTCTGCAGTACTGTGACGTCCTATCATTAATCAAACACACAGGTTGATGTAAAGCTTATAATATTGTTTTGTTATTTGAATGTGATTTGGTGTTAGTAGTCCGTGCCACAGCATCTCTCCGGCCACTTTGTTTATAGTTTTCGACGGTAGGCCGTATCGCCCGCCCATCTCTACGAACTCTGCATGTTCCCAAATCGCCATGGCCCTACTCCTCTCCTTCCCTTTTTATACATCTTTGTAAAGTGGGTGGGTTCTTCCACGCTCAGGGTGGTGCATGGGTTTTACAGTTTGTACCTGCTGATTTAATCAGCTATATGTAGGCCTCCATGTTAAAGATATCGTCTATGTCCTTGTGGGTTCACATCAATCGAGAAAGGTTGTTATTTTAAGTGTGTTTAGGGACCTCTTGATCACACTTTGATCAGCACTTTAACTCGGATTTGTACTGGCAACTCCTTAGCTACTCTCTCTCTCTCTCTCTCTCTTTAATTAAGGTTTTTTTGCTCGATTCTACTTGGGTAGATTCCTAGTGTCTTGGATCCAGTAACCTTTTGAGCGCGATATTATATGAAGAGGCATGCTATAGTAGCCTAATTTTGTGTTATTTTACGCAAGCAAAAGTTGTGTATATATGTATATATAGGAGAAAGTGGATGGCTCATCTCAAGCGAAGAAGATGGAGAAGAATTCATCTCTCCATGATCCACCTCGAGTGAGTTATAAAAAAGAAGTAGCATGAAATTTGGAGAGAAAAAGGGGTATAACATAACCACTAATTATGGCCCTTTTCATAAATCATTCTTGTAATATTTTATCCTCTAACTAAAACCATGGAATTTTAAGTCTATTAGACAGAGGAAAAAGGTGATCACTACACAAGATTTTGCCACTGAAAACGCTTAAACCAATAGCAATTATCCACAATCAATACTTTGAACATGTAATAATAATAATAGCTATATATATATAAATTAATTCATCACTAAATCATTTCCTCATGAACCTAACGAGCAAGCAAGATATAGGTATGTAAGGCTTCTGATCAGTCTAGATTATCTAGAGTGAGAAGCTCTGAGATTTCGTCTTCCTATCTCCGTGAAGCCTTAGCTTCACCGCCAGTATCCCTAATTGAAGGGGAGGGGTTCCCTGCCCTAAGCGGAGCACCCCCTCCCTCCTCATCGTCGTCGTCACGGTGGTGGCCCCCCTTCGATGGGGGTAGTTTTACTTTTCTCATTTTGGTGGGAGGTTTTGTCTTCTCCAGAGGTCTTCTCTTTCTGTTGGAGGGCTTCTTCTCCGGCATTGTTGGTAGTTCCATCGGCTATTTGGAGGTCTAGCAGCGACTTTTATGCCTTTACTTGTACTATGTTTAAGCCTCTCCTATTATTGACTTCTTCATGTTTGGTCCGACGAAGAATGATGCGGCGGTCGTCCAAGCACGGATTTAGCCTGCTACTCTGGTTGATGACGCCTTGTGTGCTCACGTTTTCCTTCTTGCGCGCCTTGGTTGGTAGTTGAAATCCCTAGTCCACCCCGTTGAGTTCACCCCTGACAACTGTGATGTCTGAGGGCATGACTCCCCCCGCGTTGAAGTCATCGGCGATGATCGTCATTTGCTCAAGGAACCTTGAGTGACGGTTGGATCTGGACGTTCCTGGTCTGAGTATCCGGTGATTTTTTTGGGGCTCTTGCCCTTTTTCTTCTAACGTTTAGTCCATGTTTCATGGCAAGTTGAAGTCATGTCCTATTGTACTGGGTTGCAGCTTGTATCTTCTGATGATGACGCGTGTCACCATCCTCTTAATTACGCCCTTATTCTTATACCTCATTTCGTGATACAATAATAAATCTATTTTCTGCTTCACAAAAGAAAAAGATATAGGTACGTAGCTGAAACGTAATCCGATCAAAATCACAACCTCAAATCAATCACAAAAAGCAGCTAGCTACCATAGCATGGATGTTTTCACATTGGTCGGCCCAAAAATATCAGCACGTACATGTAGAAAGGTCTCATCTTGTGGGGTGCACTGTGCACACATAAGCAGCGCAAATGCTGCACACATGCATGAACAACTCAAATGCATACCCCAACGCGGCCCGTGGGATCCCACGGCGGGCGGAGGTTGCGTAGGAATCCAAAGCCGCCGTGGGGCAGTGCAGGAAGAAGGAGGCGAGCGCTTCACCAGCAGCGCGCATGCATGGTGGCAGCTGGCGAGAGAGACAGACGAGGGCCTGTGCGATGGCGATGCGGTCGCCATTGGCAACCCCCTGCAGCAGGGGACCCATCCATCCATGACCTTTATACATATGAGAAACATTTAAAGACACCGCTATTATATTAACACCAAAACACACACTTATTCGTAAGAGTAAATAATATTTTATCGAATATTTTGATCGAATATTAAATATTTCTCTATATATATATATGTGCATGCCACGAGGGGTGAGTGCTGATGCCATTCCCACCACGGTGCTTTAAAAGTTTTGAGGGTTTATTAGATTAGACTTTCGCAAACAAAATCTTAGGATAATAAGTATATTTAATTTTACCATTATGTAATTTTGTCATTGCTTGATGTAGAATTAGTCTGGACGCAGGATGGAATATAAGGGGGGGCCAAAATAAGAAGATGTGAAAAATAAAATATTTTAAATTTTATCACATGTAGTCTATCAGAATAAAGTTCTCCGTTCTTTTAAGTCACGAAAATCATCTATAATTGAATCTATGTTAAAAGTTTTAACAATTTTCTTCTCAATATAGATGATCAAACAATCAGATAAAAAATCATCTTACATCTTGTTGTAAAATTTGTTCTTGATAATCTTCGTAGCTGAAAATGATTGTTCTATTATAGCTGTGGAAATTGGAAGAGTGAGAATAAGAGTCAAGACTCTGTACACAAGTGGATAGATTTCTAATTATCTTGTTTTCACCGGCCACTTACATAGGTCAGAAATAGTTGATAAAATTTTAAATTCCTGATGTTGTCGTACATACTCAAAGTGTTCTAATTGTATTATTGACTGGCCACTGGCCGTCGTATATCATTGACTGGCCACTGGTTGATGTGTTATTGACTGGCAACTGACCGCCGTTGGATAAATAATCAACTACTATGAAATAATTTTTTCTCAAAATTAGCAAACAAGAGTAACTTATATCAAATAAAAAAGATTATCATTAAACTTAATGTGGTGGCTGTTTTCTGCCACCTAAGCCCATTGCGTCAAGGCCCATCAGCGCCTTCTTTTGTACGTGGCCTCTCCTGACGGTCCCACGCCTCCGGACGGACCGGTCAAAAGGGCCCCACGTGCCTGACATCTCTGGTGAAGCATTGCCGAACTCTTTTAGTGGAATGCTCCCGAACAGGGACGTTAATTTTGCTGCGCGGAACAACTCTGGATGCTATCGAACAGCACGTTCGAGCCCCATGCAGGTCACCTGCTCGGAAAGCATGTCCAAAGGGTACCGAGCAGGTCTGCGCCACGGTTATAACCGCTCCGGGCTACGTGCCACATCATCAAGACGTGCGTTAACCGCCTGACATCTCAACGGACATCTGAGCGCATAACTCCACCTGTTATGCGCATCCATCAAGGCGTCTTTCCAGGCACGATCCACTGGCGTTACGCATGCCTGCCTCGACGCCTATGTCTATAAAAGTACAGGTACATGACCATGCACTGGTACGTTCTCTCTTACGCGAACACATTTTTATACTCCAAAACCCCCTGCCTTGCAAGCGCGGTACTGACTTAGGCATCATAGTGTTTTTCCGGTCTTCACCGGGCCCCCTGATCCAGCTCTGGTTTTGCAGGCTTCCGTCCGCACCAGCGTTCGTCTTCCCCATCTTCTTTAGTGGAGGTCCGTTTGGCTCCGGCCCAAACAGGAATATACCACCACACTTAAAAAATACAATTTGATACAAAACACAAGGATAGATGAAGAAACTCAAAATTTTGATATTGAAATTTAAATAAAAAGTGATAAAATTACAGTATCTGATTTGATCTTAGATCTCTAATTCCATAGAAATAACAACCATAAGCCCTTTCTGAAGAAGGGACTCGACTGAAGAGATTGTTGACTGTGAGGAAAAAAAAGGCACAACGTACGTAGGTGGGTTACCCGCTGTCGTCTCAAGAAAGTTTCATATATATATATATATATATATAAGGGCGGTTTTGAGCACGAAGAGGCGCTTGGGGAGAGAAGCCTGTTAGAGTTAAAATTGGTTGGTTTTTTCTTAAAAAAAGTTGGTTCAATTTTTTAATTAAAAAATCGGGATCCGGTCCACCCCAGCCACGAAAAGGCACCGCTAAGGAGTTGGTTTTGCAGGTCTCCCCCTCATTTTATATATATGGATATAGATATATGCCTGAAAAAAAAATATTGGGGGGGGGGGGGCCATGGCCCCCCCCCCATACATAACGTCCGTCCGCCCCTGGTCTTTACGTGAGAGACTCTCAGACGTACATCATTTTTAGATATGCCATGTAGAGCAATAATAAATTTGTGTTTTTTTCGACATTTTAATAGAATTTAATATGCTGAGAATCTAGACTCAAAATCTTAAGACAACGAGCTGAAGAAGACTTCATTTTTATGGGCAGCATTATATATCTTAATCATTACTTCATAGGGAACTATTCATTAGAAGAAGAGATGGTGGTCTGAGGAATTTTTTTCATGAGATCACTTGTTACTCGATAATTAATATTTGTAGATGATAAATTAAGTAGAGAAATACTTGTTGCATCGCAATTACATGGAACGCTTCACGCATCTTTAGCCCGCCACACGTCTTTAGTCTGCCACGTCGCTTCGCTCTGTTATTGGCATGCGCACTGAAGTCGCATCGGCATGCAATGATGAAGCACACTATGCACGTTGGGTTTTTCTTTCCGATCGGACAAAAATGCCCCGTGAGTAGGTACTAGACATGTCCCTTGAATTTCTTCATTATCACATATTTTGTTCTTTGAACCCTAATCATGCATGTTCTCCGAGGGCGGCTGATGTTCCTTTGAAGATGTGGATATTTTTCTGAGTATAAAGATGCTTCTTAGAGACTACGTATATTTTTCAAGAGACACATACGTTTTACCTCGATGCATGCACGATGATCAATCGGTGGAGCGGAGCAACGTGATGCGTTGAAGATACGCGGTGTGTTCCACATAGATGCGATGTAGCAAATATTTCTCAATTAAGTATGAGAGTCTTATATAATTGACTCGCTATATATGCTAAAGTACATATATGGGTCTTGTCATAGATAGGATTTATCAAAAGGCCAGATTTTTTTTTGGGTAATTTGAAGTCCTTAATTCATTAAAAATAGGAAAACAACAGAAATGTTTTGATACAAATTGAGAAACTAAGACAAACTGACAAGAAACAAGCCCAACAGGGCTAACCAAACAGGAAAAAGGAAGGCAAAACAAAGAACATGCTTGTTACAAGGAAAACAACAAAACGGCAAGAGAAGAGAGACTCCTAAAGAAACGGCAGAACAGACTACCCTTTTATGGAGATTTCCATGTACGGTCATCCCAACAGATTTGAACAAGTTCCTGAGAGAACGCCAAATACCACACCATGTCCATCTTTGCCAGTCTTGCTTCCTTGGCCAACCAATTTGCTACC
Organism: Colocasia esculenta; assembly: GCA_014218235.1. Taxonomy (NCBI): domain Eukaryota; kingdom Viridiplantae; phylum Streptophyta; class Magnoliopsida; order Alismatales; family Araceae; genus Colocasia; species Colocasia esculenta. Next base: position 9,389,022 of record CM024757.1, on the reverse strand, counting down.
TTGTTCTTCTCCCTGCTTATCCAGACAACTCTAAAATCTGTCCAAGCTTTCAACTTTTCTATACTCTTCTTCGACCGGAATGTAATTTATTGGGGGGCACAAATGATCTCAATAATGGAGTCCATCACCATTTTGTTGTCACCTTTCAAACACATCCCTTTGTACTTTTGGCCAAAGTTTTTGAAAGCAAATTCTAAGGCTTTCCGAATTGCAAAAACTTCTGCTTTCAGACTATTCATCTCTTTGATATGAAGGTTCTTTACCAACAGAAACTCCCTTTGCTGATCCCTAATAATAAATCATGCTCCTGTCTCTAGAGAACCCTCTTTTATTTAGCTGCTCCATCGAAATTAATTTTAATCCATCTCTCTCAAATTGTTCTAGTGAGGATACGAATTCATGGTTGATCTGGTATCATCTGATAATATGGCAATTTAAGCAAGGCTGTGCATGGTAACTTATAAGGTTACATGGATTTCTTATTTCACTTAAATGGTGGGTGATTTATCCTTAAATCTAACCCTAAGTTAAGAACAAGTAACTTGTCTAAAAATGAGGACAACCTGAGTTGGAATAACCTTTGCTTGGGCATGCACCAAAGAGTCATTAAGAGACAAGTTAGACTCTCTCTCTCTCTGTCTCAATATCAAATATGTCCAAAGATCTATTCCCTAATTCCTCCAACAGTAAGAATATTTTAGAGGGCTCGGATCTGTGATGCTTTGACTTTTTGATCTCTCATCGACCATCTAGGGTCAGCTAATTAAAGAATTCATGCCAAAATCCCCCAAATTTTAAGACAATGAGATTGCAGTGTCTGTTTGGCTCTTTACTATATCAAGTGGTGATCTATTCGACATAAATTATCTTAAAATAATATAACCATTATATGTTATTGTCACATAAAATTATGGTATTCTATAGAGTTATTCTACAATATTTTACATTGTCAGTAACAACTTAGACATATGTGTGATGAGGTCGGTATGATCCGAAGGATCTCATAGGGCAGTCAATCCCTAATCGGCCTAACATTGAAGTTGGGACCATAAAGATGAGGAAGAACAAGGACTTGTCAATTGCCGACATCATTTTGACCCGCAAATAAGTTAAATATTCAAATCTCGAGAAGATGTTTTTGAGATTAATCTTTTGATGATTAAGTCGATACTTAGTTAGATTTGATCCGAGGATGGGTGAGAAGAGTTTTGGGTGAAGAGCGAGAGACGTGGGATAATAATTTGTTGACACATATCTTTAGCCCTGTAAACGGATCAGATCCGGTTCGGATCCTTTGTGATCCGAATTCGGATCCGAAACCACATAATTCAGATCCGACCCCGGATTCAAAATTTATCTTGGATCCGGGTCGGATCAAAATTCGAAATGAAGATTCAGATTCGGGTCAGCATCCGAATCTTTCTCCGCACTGCGCAACTTCCCGATGTCGGCGTCAGTCTACCAGCAGCGATGGCGTCCTTCTGCCCACAGAGCACGCCAAGGACCAGGCGGAGAAGGCGAAGGAAGTGACAGTCGGCACGGGGAAGAGCGCCGCAGAGCACGCCAAGGAGATGGCAGAGAAGGCGAGACAGGTGATGGTGAGCACCGGCGAGAGCACGGCGGAGTACGACCACGAGAAGGCGGTGGAGACAAAGGACGCCATGGCCCGCACCGCTCACAAGGCTGCCGAGTACACGAGCCAGAAGGCCGCCGAAGCCAAGGCTTCCGCCGGTGCGGTGGTGTAGTGGTCGCGCAAAAGGCAGAGGCAGCCAAAGACGCTGCCCACATCGCGGCTCAGAAGGGGCTAGAGTACACAATTTGCAAAGCAGGGGAGACCACGGAAGAAACCACCGGCGTGAAGCAGAGAGAAGTCAATTTCGAGGAGGATGAGGCAGGAGAAGTCATGGAAGCCGGCGATGGTGCTGGCCAGAAAGCAGATTAGACCCAAGAAGTCCCATCTGTGGTCGTTGTTCCCAGCGATGGTGCTGGACGGAAAGCAGATTAGACCCAAGAGTCTGCCTCCATTCGCCGGAACACAATGACAAGCATCTCGATCAGGGAGGCCTTGGCAGTTGTCTAGTTGACAGGATTCTTGCTCTTGAGGTACACATCGTAGCAAGTGTGCACGATCTGGAGTAGGCAGTCGCCGTGAATGCGGAGTGAGGTCGAGGTAACGGCGGAGAGCAGGGTCCTGAGCACGAGCAGCTCGATAGCATCGTCACCCAGGTCGTGGCACTTGCAGATGGCCTCCACTAGCTGGGCGAGCAACCCAACGTCAGGCCCACCGGAGTGGTCGGCCTCGCCGCGGAGGTAGCCATAGGCGATCAGCTTCTGGACGCAGTCGAGTGCGGGATCGGCGATCTTAAGGAACCCTGACGAGCAGGCGACGATGAGCGGAGCGAGGATGGCCTCGGCGTCGGCGAGGGAGTACTCGGCGTCGCCATCGGCATCAAGAGGGCCAGGGATCAAGGCATGGGGAGACGGGGGCCATCTGCGGGGCACGACGGAAGGGGTTCCCCAGATCGGCTTTTCGGCGCCCTGAAACACAAGTTTCGGAGCAAAGATGCTTGCTCCGAATCCTTGCCCCGAATGCGGAGAAAAGAAATATTTCGGGTCAAAATATATGATCCGAATCCGATTTGATTTTCGGATTTGAATCGGATTTCAAAATTTCTGAATCCCATTGACAGGCCTACATATCTTATTACTCTTATCTATGATCTTCGACATTCTTTTGAAGATCACTAAAGAACAACTGAGAGAAATATGAGGTCTAATATGAAATTAAGTTTCTTTGAAGTCTTATCTTCCTCCCATTTTTACTCTCTTCAAACAACTAAAACTGGGCCAAACTCATTAATCTGATGGGATCGTCGACTCAAGGGGTCTATCACTGTGCTTCGTCTTCTTCCTTTTTCTGCTCTAGAGCTTTAATTATTTGGACTGTTGGACGGGTAGCGATCTGCATGAAGAGACCGATTGGTGTTCTTCCCAGATCTGTTTTCTCTTTGTAATGATTGGTTCTCTTTGGTCTGCTCTGCATGCTGCAGTAGCTTTAAGACCCTGATAACTTTAAAATTAATCATGCAGAGTTTTTAGGTTAGCCTTATATAATTGAAGTGTGTGAAGATCAGTGACGGATCTAAAATTTTATTTTAGTAGAATTTTAATAATACATTCATATAAATTTAATTGAGTCATCTATGATGAAAAATTATCTTCCAATATAAATTTTTTTATCCAATAAAATTCTATGACTTCACTAAACATATACTAGATCCACCTCTAGTGAAGGTGCTAGTATTTCTTTGTCTCCTTTCGATGTGAGGGTGCACACAGATCTAAAGACATTATTTGTTGGTCACTTATAAGATTTTCTCCTTATGTACCTGATATCCTTGTAATTTTTCTGATGACAGAATTGAGGGTAGCTTTGATAAGTAGATAAGCTGTATTAGGGTAATTATATCATGTGTAGTTTATCCATCTTTAATCACATTTTTATCTTGATAATTTAAAATCTGTCACCTCTATTTAACTCTCATTATATGACTTTGACAATGATAGTGATGATGATAATTAAGAATAAATTGGTTTGAATTTCTAAGTAATACATGTAGTACCATAAATATACAGACTCCCATATGATCACCTCGGAGATAGTGAAGAAATAGTGAAACAACCTTCGTTACCCTCCATCTTACCCACCTTAAAAGAGTGTACAAATTTTATCCCTGCACAGGAGCTGTGATAATGTTATTAACACCTCTTTATCTTATTTGAATCTTGCACAAATTAATTAATAATCTCTGATTGTAATATGTGAGGTTTTTACTGTAATAAAATTTAACGTATAATGTAACAGAAGATAATATTTATCGTAATAAATTATAATTCGGTCAAAGATTAAAAAATAAATCAAATATTTAATAAAGATTTCTAATTAATTTACTCTTGAGTCTTTTTATTTCGAGTATAATTTATTTAGGTTTCGAAAATGGTATAACACTTATCACCTGTCATAATTGCGGATTAGATCCCTGCCCCTTGAAATCAGAGATATCTCACATATGAACTTGTATTGACATGTCCTTATTGCAAGTTATATTTGAATCTTCCTCGCTTAAAAGAATATTGGATATATATAGCTTGTCGTATGCTCCTATGTTTTCCTTTCTCAACCTTTATAATTACCGATAAATTTTAGTACAAACCTCAAAAGATTCCCATGGTTTATTAAATGAGTTAGAAATGAAAATGCACTTATCTTAGATATGCAAAACCATGTAACAAAGTGAAGACCATGGACCACGGTTTCAATTTGTTTTTAAAAAATAAGTAAAAAAAATGGTGGAGGCAAATTGTGACACAAAAGAGAAGATGTTAAAGTTTTTCTTCCCCAAGAATGATGGCAATTGGGAACACTCATAAGACATTGCCAAAAAAAATGAGTCCAATGAGTAATGGAGATGTAGGTCCCATTTTATAATTTTTTGTTTTCTCCTTTTGGTAAGAAGGGTACAATTCGTATTTCACCTAGAGACAAACGCAAAAGTAGCTTCTTTTAAGAAGGTGACCAGATTCATTAGCTGATTTAGGGAAACTTCTGTGCTCCTAAAATCTCCGACAACCAAAGTAACCAGAGGCCTCTTCACTTCCCATTTGTGGAAGAGAAAAGTTTATTACACTTGTGTAAAGTGTATAAGTACAATTCACATAAATTTTTTACTTATGTGACACTAATTTTTATGGTGCTACATGGGTAAAAATTTATGTGTATGATGTCACATGAGCAAAATATCCATGTGACTTGCACTTATGTATTTTGCACAAGTGCACAAAGTCTCTCTTTTTGTGGAAACAGTACTACTTATGTGAATGGATGTGGAAGTGTGTAAACAATAACAAATGCAAGTAAGGTGGATTGTGGAAATGGAAAAGAACATGCCAATCTTACCCATGGTTCGCCGTATCGACCGGATCAACCGTACCGCATTCTCTGTGGTACAGTACGTATCGAACCGTACCGTACCGCTGAGATACGGTAGAAAATCGACATGTTGTGTTGAAACTCATTCTCCTCTTGTAAACTCATTCAAATAATGTCTATTTATGTTGAAATTTTAGCTATAAGCTAATGTAATAGTTTTACAAATTATGGCTATTTTAGTTTAATTTTTAGAATTTATTTTATACTGGGTGAAAAATCACCCGAAAAATAGGTGCATCGACTTAATATTGAAATCCGTACATCAACAATTTCAGATATTTACATTTTTGATATCATCATATTTTTTTGAAAATTATAGTGTTCTCAAAATTCATTTTCGTTACAGTTTTTTGGTGTCGCCCCGTCGGAGCGCGCACTTCTGAGTATGGCATTGGACTATCATTTATTAATGTTAATTATTCTCATATATTAATAAAATTACTATAATTTGTATCATATATTAATTAGTTTATGTTTGAAATGTTATCTCAATTAGACACTAATTAGACCACTTAAGTGCACATAGAGTTTGTCGCGGTACGACGAACTCTCTGTGCGCGTACTTCAACGGGACGACATTTGGTCTCAAAAATAAAGTCAAATATGAAGTCATCATAATTACTATAAAAAAGTACTGATTATAAAAATATAAATATCATGAGTTATTGATGCATAGATGTCAAGATTAGACCGACCTAATGATTTTTGGGACAGTTTTTATTTGACAAAAAATTAATTTAAAAAATTAAACTAAAATTACTATAATTTGTATCATCTAGTAGTTAGATTGTGTTTGACATTTCATCTCAATTAGACACCAGTAGATCTCTTAAATGTTTAGATTAAGTCGATCTAATGATTTTTGTGACAAATTTTACTTGATGAAAAATTATTTTAAAAAATTAAACTAAAATTATTACAATTTGTATCATCTCTTAATTAGCTTATGTGTAAAATTTCATCTCAATTAGATACCATATGGATCCCTTAAATACACTAGATGTAAGAGTGAAAGTAAAAAAAAAAAAAAACCTACCACGGACCGGACCGTACCGGTCCGTGGCAAACCGAGGCGTGCCGGCCCGGCACGCCCGAGTCACCCCATTGGGGTGACCCGACCGTGCCATGGCTCGTAAAAGCCATGGCACGGTACGGTTCGCCCGTGCAAATCATGATCTTACCAATTATTTGTAATCTTGGTGCAAAACTATGTAGTTAAAAATGAGAATGTGCAATTTAGAATGAAATTATATGGTGAGTAAGGTTTTTGTGTGTTTGAGAGAGAGAGAGAGAGAGAGAGAGAGAGAGAGAGAGAGAGAGAGAGAGAAGAGAGAGAGAGAGAGATAGAGAGAGAGAGAGAGAGAGAGAGAGAGAGAAGAGAGAGAGAGAGACGAGAGAGAGAGAGAGAGAGAGAGAGAGAGCCCACATCCACCCTTTGAGCTCTTGGGGGAGTGCAAGGGCCAAAGCTGAATGGATGGGTTGCATAGCTGCCCATGTGATTGGTGAAAAGATGAGGGGGAGGGACGTATAAAGTTGACAAGGACTGAGAAAGGTATCAAAAATATTTCTTTATTTGAACCCACAAATTTGTTCTCTCTGTAAGAATAAAATAACTATTTAATTTATTTTTAAAATAAAAAATCATAAAATAATTAAGGAAGAGTGCACACTTCTTCCGATAACTATTTAATTTATCTTCTTTAACGCCAATATTTTTTTATAGAACAAACAAGACTCACTCTCCACATGTATCAAGATCACAATCTTTGGTCGATTCATCTCTTGGTGTAGCTCAAAATTAACAAAATATATCCATCTACCTCTCCTCAAAGTCCTCTTGTCACTTCGCTGTGATAGAGTGGATATTGGGTAAATTGAGGTGAAAAGTGAGTTCTAACTCGAGTGAGGACATAGTTTTTAGCGACTTTTGATTATTAGATTATTAAGAAAATTCCTCTTCTCATTCACATTAAAAAAAGAGAAAGATTTATTGTATTTGAGAAAGTGTAGTAAATATAATTCACGTAAGGTTGTAGTTCATGTGGCGTCTTGTTAGACGTCATATGATTTTTTTTTTGAAATTTAATCTTTTTATTTTAGAGTCTAACCTCTCTATTTTAGAATCTAATTTTTTATTTTGAAACTTAACTTTTTATTTTAGAGCCTAAAAAATAGTTAGATTCTAAAACAGAAGAAAAGTAAACTCCAAAATAGAAAGTTGAATTTCAAAATAAAAAAATTAGGCTCCAAAATAAAAGAGTTGGATTCCAAAATAAAAGATTAAATTAAAAAAATATGTAGCCTCTAACAAAACACCACATGAACTATAATTTTATGTGAATTATATTTACTGTACTTCCTTAAATACAGTAAATTTTTCTCTTAAAAAAATCTCAAAAATTTAATATCATCCTCTCCTTGTCCACACCCGCGACCACGCCGTCATCAGTGCGCGAGGAAGAACTGAAGAATATTGGGGGGGTTTCACGAGAAGATACTCCAATCGCCAGCCACGTGTAGATTAGCCAGCCGTTGGATGACACTGATCTGACGGCCAGCAGGAGAGAGGGAAAAAAACGTGACGGACCTGATGACATGGCAGGCGGCGCATGCGACGGGCAAACCGCGGGCGAAGGGGGGACGATATTTTAAGTTCCTCCGACCAGAAAACTTTCTATATTTTGCTACCCGAAATGGTAAGGAAACCGGCGCCAGCCGGTTCCGGTAATCCTCGTAAGTAATTATTTAAGGATTTTTGCATATTACTCCTAAATTATATTGTTATTGTAAATATTACCATATCATTTTTATAATTTCTAAAACCCCTTGAAATCTCCTCAAGTAAGTTCATCATATAAGTCTTTGGAGTTAGTTGCCATTAAGTAAAAAGGAGATCTGAGTTAGCAGTTAGTTATTTTAAGTCAAAATTACCCTTTTATTTCCATACAAAGAGGGGTGGGGGTGGGGTCTTGCGGGAGCTGGCCGGGGTCCGGTTATGTCATTGTGTGTGTGAGAGAAAGATGTGTAGAAGAAGGATGTCTCATGTCTCTCAGTGATGGGAGGAAAAAGGGGGAGCGTCGGCAGAACAGAGAGAGAGAGAGAGATGAACACAATTTAGTCTAAATGGAGAAAAATCCAACCGGATCAAAATCGAATTGGTTAATTTGGTTTAGATAGAAGTTAGATTTAGTTTAATTTCACAAATTGTGAAATCGAATTAAATTTTATAAATTAAATAAATTATATTTAAAATATAATTATAATATATACAATTTATAGTGTGAGTAGTAAAAAAGTAATTACATAATTAAATTTAAAATATAATTTTATTTTTATTTTTAATATATAAATATTAAACAAATTAATTACATTTAATTAAATATAAAATTTCGATTTGAATCGATCAAATAGAAATAATTTTAATTCAATTTAATTCAAATTGATAAAAAATGAGTCAACTCGAATCGAATCAGATCGAGTACGCACATAAGAGGGCATCGATTTTTTTTTGAAAATGACACACTTTCAAAAATTATTAGATAAATAGCAACTTAAAAAATTTAATTCACAATGTAACATATTTTTGACATTCAACGGCCGCTCTAACGCGTGCATTGGTACAATCGTTTAAAAAATTATAAAACAATAAAATCAGTCATTCAATAACTAATTTTCTTACTTGATCTATTAGTAAAGAAATCAGTCATTCAATGACCGGCTTGCGTCGTGGGAAACAGGTTCGCCATGCAGCAAAAGTCTTTGAAAAATTAAATTAAAATTTTATCGTTAATTTTTTATATAAATAATATCCAATCAAGATAAAATTTTAAACATAAATTAATTAGAAGGTGATATATTTTATGATAATTTTAGTTTAATTTTTTAAAATAAAAATTTGTCGAATAAAAATTACTTAAAAATTAATAAATCAATTAATCTCGATATTTATACTTCAATAATTCTCGATATATATATATATATATTTAAAATCAACATATTTTTTGATAATTTTATTTTATATTTTTTTAAATCGATCATTTAAAACACGTGTTGACTGACACAGCTATTGTCGATAAAAAAATATGTCACATTACGAAATTAAAAATTTTAGGCAAATAATTTTTTTTAAATGTGTCATTTTTTAAGAAAACCCGAGAGCATCCTCTTCGAGCTGCTGCCGATGTTATCGGTCACAATCGTGGTACTGCATGCCCTTACTGCTCGATCTCGATCGTAACTCCTATCCCTACACTGTTGGAAACTAAACACCATCACTGCAGCTGCTTCTTCCTTCCAATTATGCTCCTCCTGTGAGATGTGTGCTAGAAGGTTGATGGGCATGCAACACTGTTCGTCAAGCTTTGTAAGAAGGCATAGGAGTTCAACTGTGGAAAAGATGCTTGAAGGTGCCAGTCCAAGTTTTGGCTATTTTTGTAACGATGAGAACAAGAGCATAAATGAGACTTGGAGATATTTGGGTTTTTGTGGCGCAATGGCAGTAGATGACTAAGTTTTTTGGAGTCCGGTTCTTCTCAAATTTAGGCACTATTTGGAACTGCTTGGACAAAATCGGTTTTTCATAAAATCAGATTTTACGTACGTTTCTGACAACAGTGGGATTTCTAGCTTCACCACGCTAGCGTTTAATCTCTTTTGGAGTTCGCGATGTGGAGGTTCACCTCTGCCATTGGTTTTTACGTAATTGCCCTTCCCCTTCCCTAAATACGCATTTCCATCGCAGCAACTATTGCTTGCCTGATGTTTCTTCCGACCATCGGCATATGAGAGAACAAGCTTGGGGGTACTCTCCACCACCAAATTCCTCTGCTTGCACTGCGGCGAATGAGGTATTCTGGTTCTCTCCATCTCACGACTCATTTGTTGCATGGAGGTCTATCATATATTCTGTACATTTGTCCCAGAAACATTCATTTATGAGAATGGAGAACATGTACTTGAATGGGATTTCTTATACGTTGTCTTACGCAGGTTTGGCTTCGCTATCAGTTTTTTATCCTTGATTGAAGCTCTCCTCTCTAATTGCTGGTTTTCAGTGCTTTTGAATGGTGATATTCATGTTTACTTTAAGTCTACTAGAGGTTTGCGCCAGGGAGATCCTATTGCCCCTGCTTTATTTATTTTGGCAGAAGAAGTTTTAAGTCGAGGATTATCCGCTTTATTTCTTCGAAGTGTTGGCGGGTTATATCATTCGTTGCACAGATGTCCTCTGGTTTCACATTTGCTTTTTACTGATGACACTCTTGTCTTCTCCAATGGATCGGCCAGACAGATTAGGAGGTTGATGGCATTCTTAAAGGCATATGAAAATTCCTCGGGTCAGCTTATTAATGTATCTAAGAGCTCATTTATTGTAGCAGAAGGTGCTCCCTTATCCCTCAGTAGGTCCATCGACCATCTCACTAGCTTTGTTCAGGCTAATCTTCCTATTAAATACTTGGGTGTCATGCTATATTCTGGAAGAAGGAGGCCTTGTTATTTCTCTCATATTTTGTCCAAAACGGCAGCAACTTTGCAGGCATGGAAATCGAGCTTCTTATCTTCTGGTGGTTGGCTCATTTTAATTCAACATGTATTATCTGCTTTACCTATCTATACAATGTCATCACAGGCTATTCCGGTTATTGTTATGAGGGCTTTCCATTGGATCCTGGCCAATTTTTTCTGGGGATTCTATGAAGGTTCTGCTAAAAGACATTGGGTCTCCTGGGATTCTTTATCTAAACCTAAGGAGTGTGGCGGTCTGGGTGTTCTTAATCTCTTTCATATGCAAATAGCTTTAAGAACCAAGATGCTATGGAGGGCGATTTCTGGTAAGTCTTTATGGGGTGCTTTTTTCAAGGCCAAACACCTGCACAATACCCACTATATAGATGCTAAAGTCCGGTTGATGGCTACTGCGGAAAGAAAGCTTTGGATCCATGTGTCCTACTTGATTGCTGCCCACCATCAGGTCATGGTGGCGGGGTTCGATTTCTTCTGCCAGTTTTTGGCAGGATACTTGGACTGGCTCTACTTCTCTCAGGACTTTTTTACCAGATGATGTTTGGTTAAATCTGTCAGATAAGTTGTGTTCTATTCAGCAGGTTATGATATCATCTGTCCATCGCCCGGCTCTACTGTCCATCCTATACTCTCCGTCTAGCTCTGGCCAATCCTGGAGGTAAGGACAAGTGGATTTGGTCTCCAACGTCCCATGGTCAGTTCTTGTGACGGAACGCCTCGTTCAAGCCCGTTAAACCAATAATGAACTTGATCCGAGTCTTCCTCCCGCGAACGGGCCGTAGCCTCGCAAGGAATACTACACACGAGTCCATGAAAACAGAAAGGAACACACTTGATCTCATATATGATTCACCATTTCATATATAATGTACAAGATTTACATAGCCAAATTTCAACAAAAGTGCAAGAAAGTACAGAAGCCTAGGGCATACCTCGAGGTAAACTGGTATAACTGAGGAAAGAAACTACATTGCTACGAAAGCTACACTGCTGGAGGCGCTGGCCCAACACTGCTGCGGCACGGCCCCGAACTGGAAGACGGTAACGAAACCTCCTCCTCGCCCTCGCCTGTGGGGAGTAGGGGTGAGCCTCACTAGTCACTAGCTCAGTAGGGAACTCCCCAACTCGAGCAAACCATACACAAGTATGGAAGCAGTAAACTATACTAGCAATTTATAACACAACCGCGCAGGTTATTAAAGCAGTAAATATATTTACCATTTGCCACCTATATTAAACAAAATAAATAAATAAACGGTAAAACTCAATCACGTGTACGAGCTAAAGTAGGGACCACTACACTCGAGCAACGTAGACTGGTTCGCGACACCAGTAACAGACTCGGACAAATAAACACAGGTCTACCTCTCAGTCTCGCAGCCACGGACGAAAGGTCCAACTGTCGCTCCACATGGAAAAGTCAAACAACTGTGGAGTCCAACTAAACACCACTCCTGCGGGTACACAACAGCATGCCCATGCCTGGCACCTCTAGGGTCTCTGACCGGAGCACCCTAGAGTGAGGCACTGGAAAGGACTAGCTGGGGACTAGTGTCGACTACCGGTGTCTATACCCCCAACTAAGAGCACGCTACAAGTGACTAAAAACAAACTCAAGAGTCACTGTCCCACTGTCGTCTTTCTCTCAGCCGGACGAACAACTCAAACAAAGGAGTGAGGGTGTCCAGGACAGACGACACAGACCTCGACGGTACTACACAAGTACCGGGACAAGCCCCGAACTAACAGCCTGGCTCACAGAGAACCTGGGACACCCAACTGGAGAGGTAACCACGGTAGGCGTCGTACTACCTTCCACGCACACAAAACCACGTGCGCGCCGCACAAACCACGTGAAATCCGACGATATTCACGAGTACTGACTGCCTACAACACGTAAACACAGTGCGTCTCGCGTGCATACCATGCCAACACATAACCACTAGCTAGCTATGTAACAAACACTCTAGCCTCGTAAACACGCACCCCCAGAGTGCCACAGGTGCCAATGCACCGCATGATACTACCAAATACATCGAATAATAACAATCGGTTATTCATGTCACATAAGTCATGCACATTCAGACCACTCGGCTGTGGTCGCGACATGGGCCTGTGTCGCCTTCAAAACACGACGGCTCGATATGGCACGTTCATCACATGAACGCGACGCACCAACATGTCGCGTTCTCCACCTGAATGCGACGGGTCGACCTGTCGTGTTCAGATCGCGACAGGGGGTTCCGTCGCCTTCACAGACAGGAACCCTAATCCGGGATCCTTTCCATGGATTACCATTCTATGCTATGCAAACCACCCTTAATTCGTGTTTTTCATGCTTTTTTGAGTCCTTAGTCATGATATCTATTGTTGGAAACACAAATAACAAGTCGAACAATTGTCACCCGCGATCTACAGCCCAAAAACAGGAGGAATTGCCCTACCTCCGCGAAGAACACACAACCTGATGATTTCTCGGCGTTTCCCCCACTCCACACGAAGTCCCCGTAGCGAGAACACGCCGAACCAAGCCTCCATGCCAAAATGCCCCTGAAAACCCGCAAAGCTCCTCCCCCTGGCCAAACAGAGCATGCTCAGCTCTGTCTGGCCAGCAAGGGTTTAAGCACCGCTTGAGGTTCGGAACGTGACAGACCATTCTGTCGTGACCTCATCGCGACGGTCTTAGGCGTCGCCTTCCTAAGGCTGACGTCTGCAAGTCGCCTGACGTGCGACACACGGCGCACATGTCGACAATCGCCGATCCCTGGCGGTTTCCGGACGCGACGGGCAGGGCGGTCGCGTTCAGAACGCGACGACCCCCTCTGTCGCGTTCATAGGCAGAGAATTCCAGGGTGCGGCGGGCCCAAACTGTCGGCCCAATAAGCTCCAAAACACATATACACACCAAACACACTTCACATTGGCCACGCATTGGCCTCACAAGCGCTAAACACAAGATCCACAAAGGATCTGAAAAATGCGCGACGTTGCAGTTCTCTACTCAGTCAGTTCGACGACTTATCATCCAAGGTGATGCAATATCTGGTTGGTCTAAGCTGTGGCATTCCCAGATCCCTCTCAAATGGTCCATATTTGCCTGGCGGTTGGCACGTGGGTGTGTTCCCACGGATGATGTTATATCTAGCTGTGGGATTCCTCTTTGCTCCAAATGTAACTGTTGCCATGTTCCACAATCTAAGACCTCTCTTCACCTATTTTTCCATGGTAGAGTAGCTTTGGAAGTCTGGGACACCTTGACTGGGTTTCTAAAATTCAGCAATAGAAATGTTGTCAGTGCAGCGCATGGGGTCTTACAGTATATCTCTGGTATTCGTTGCTCTACTTCCTGGGGACGGTTGGCTAGATATATGTTTTTGGTTGTTGTTTGGGAAATTTGGTGTAGCAGGAATAGAGCTCGCTTTGAATCCCACAGAATGTCGGCTCGCCAGATTATTTACAGAATTATGATGGTTGTTCGTGATTCCCTTGCAGCTTTTCCTCTTCGGAACAACACTTTAACCTCCGTACATAATCGATTTCTTTTGCCTTGGGGAATCTCAAACCCTGTGCGTCTTGCCCCTAATCCAAGGATTGTTAAGTGGTCTTTACCTTCACCAGGCCGGCTTAAGCTTAATGTTGATGGTGCCTACCAGGTTGGAGTTGGTATTGCGGCCGGTGGCGAAATCCTTAGGAACGACTCTGGGGACATTATCTTTGCCTTTGCTGCATGTTACTCTAACGTTCTTTCTAGGCTTGAGGCTGAGGCATTAGGTCTGCGGGATGGGTTATCTTTGTGCCGTGCAAGGGGCATTACAGACTTTTCTATTGAATCTGATTCCCTGATCTTAGTGCAGGTAGCGAAGGGTGTTCTCTCCTATCCTTGGCGTCTCCTGTTCATTTTATAGGATATCCTTCCTGGAAGTAGAGAATACTATTACTCATGTGTTCCGGGAAGCTAATCAGGTGGCCGATTCCCTAGTAGCTTTTGGTTGTACCCTTTCTATTCCTCGTTTTGTTTGGTTCACTTGGCCGGAGCTCCCTCCTCATGTAAAGGGACCCTATCGTCTTGATAAGATGGGGTTCCCTTCTATTCGGCCATGAGTATTCTTTGTATGTTTCTTTTAATTTCCATTGTCAATAAAATTCCCTGTAAGGTGAAGGCGGTGGAGTGAACAACTCATTCCTTCTCTGAAGGGGTGAGCGCTCTCCTACCTTCCCTTTCAGGTATTTATTCAAAAAAAAAAAAAAAACATGTGCTTGGGGTTGGGGGGGGGGTTCCTCGGGACATTTCTCTTCTTCACTTTCTTCCTTCTTTCCCACAAGTTTTGTCCTTTGTTTGGATTTCCTAAAGTTGAAATATGTATGAAAATGCCTCCGCTTAGATCTTCCTCTACTAGGGTTTCACAATACCACAAAGGGAGAAGTCTACATCTGCTTCTCTGCAGAATATCTGCAAAGAATGAAATGAAAGTCACAATATTACAAGTAATTTGTTTCTTCTGCATGCCACCATTTTGGGCATTGACCCCAGTAGCTCCGCTATGCAATGTATTGCCTAATAGCGAGGAAACGGTGACTAAAAAAAATTGCTATCTTTCGTTGCCTTAAGAAGTGAGGTGGTTTCATTGATCATCTTTGTAGTTCACTGAATAATGTCCTACATAAGACCACAAAAAATGTGAGAATTAGGAAGATGCTAGAGGTGTCGTTCATATTTCAATTACGGGGGTGATGCTAGTTTGATGTCAGGCATCTATCCATGAGATAGAAGATCAAAGAAATGGAGAACCATATTATCTTCACGTAATAGAAACTATTGGTAATGCTCTGTCTCCATCCACGGGAATGGCAAGTGACAGAAAAGCCTAATTTGTCTTATGGACAGATTCATAAAAAGGTAATGCTAGTTTTGAGGACAACATGAGTGGGGAATAGAGTGAAAACTGATGTGCCATATTAATTTGCATACATTATGAGATTTTGTGCACAATAGTTCTATTAAACTGCATACATTCTGAGATTTTGCTGACAATCACCATAATTCACATTTTGTGTACTATCATGTGTACTTAAAAACAACTGACAGGTGAAACAAATTTTGGAAACTGATATATGTTAATTACTTGACTCAAATATGCTGTCCATGATTGGAAAGATCTTTTATGTCTTTTTCTAGATATGATCATTGGATTTGAACATGCCGTGGTCAATTTGAACTTATGGATTATCGATCCGCAGGGACACAATTTTCGTTCCTAATAATGCAATGTAACTTGATTCAGTTCTTATTTTGTGTACTCTAATGTGTAGCATGTTTCAGTCAACTAATGAAGATATTCCAGTCACCACTCCCCTATGGGGTCTTTTTGATTTTATACCCGATGCTATGTACAGTGTGCTTGTGTTATTTCTATGGATTGGTGGGAGGGAACAATAGAAATATATGTTAGCAGTACATGAAAGACAACCATAATTATTCATAAGCATTATGCTATACTAACAAATGTGTTCACACTCATTGTAGGTGATTGGCAATGGCATATGATAGTTCTTCCTCAACCAACTTCCCACCTTTCTGATGTCTATGTGGATATGGGTGGTGTGATAAGCGAACAAGTCACATTATTAAAAATCCTGATCGCTTATACTATAAGTGTAAGGTAATGGTACATGATGTATTCACTTATACTATAAGTGTAAGGTATGGTATATGATGTATTTCATTTGTGTGTATAATAAATCATGCAACTTCTTCATGTGGTGTGTTGATTTCATGGCTGCTGGGACTTCATGCAAAGCACTTTGTCAATGCAACAGAGATGAAGTTATGCAGAAATTGGTCCAAGAGAATGAAAAAGTTAAGGAAGAGGCTGCATCAACTTGAACTTCAACTTGAGAAGAAGACTAGGATAGCTGCGGCCCTTGGGCGTGTGATCTCTACATTGACAACATATGAAAATGAGGGTTGAAGGATGTTCTAGCTCCAAGTTATTCTATCTGGCAATTTTTGGATTGTACACAAGTCCAGCATGGTGGTTTCATTTCGTTGCTTTATGATTGTACACAATATTTTGCCTGGCATCATAGCCAGCTTACATGGCAAACAACTTTTATTTACCACGTATATGTATAACAACATACATGTCTCCGATATTTAACATGTAGTTTGTGCTTTATCATGACATCAATAGAAGATTGTCCAGTCGATCAGTACAAGAATGCTCATTGTCCAGAAGATCAGTAGAATAATGCTCAAACTATATGCAGGGTAGAAATAAGTACCCAGGCTACGAAAGTAATTAACGTTTACATGTCTCCCATCTTGAACATAGGTACTACAAATGTTTGTTCTTGCGAAAACAAACTCCTTACAAATTTGTTACATAAATTATTTGATCTTGCGAAAGAGGACCATAGAATTTTGACCAATGTCCATTCCTCTTGTCAACAACTCAGAATTCTAGAATGACATCCTACGAAAGAACACGACAGTAAATATTTGATCAGTGGCTATCCTATGTACATGTAAATAACATAATCATACCATTGACAAAAAAAACTCACATGGTAAGTCCTTAAATGCAGCAATTTCATCTCGAATCCGGTCTCAAATGATGGTCATGTCAACAGAGTCTATCATGTGATTTCCTTTTATCTCGTCCTCGCCATTTATGTTTTCATTGCCACCCATTCCTTCAAATGTGTCTTCATCCTCAAACTCTTTGTATACTGGATCTCTCATTTTCTGCTCAATGAGGAAGTTATGCACAGTCATACATGCGACTACAATCTTCACTTGCTTCCTGAATGAATACGGTGGCATATCATTCAAAATTGCCCACCTGCACTTCAACAAGCCAAATGTCCTTTCTATAACATTCCTCAGTGATGAATGAAGCTGATTAAAGTGCTCATTCTTCCCTTTTGCAGCAGAATGACAAAATGTCAGAATATGATATCTGGTGTTTCTATATGGTCCTAAAAAACGAGTCCTATTCGGATAACCGGCATCAACAACATAATATTTTCCTGCCAAACACAATTGGTTATTAAAAAGGTATAGCATTTAGGAAATAAGAAATTGCGTATAATATTCATGACATATACTAACCAATAGGAGGCACTGGAAAATTATTTCCAGCATCACACAAGGCTAGGGGTGTTCATGGTTTGGTTTGGTTTGGTTTATAGGAGATTTTTAGAAAATCAAACCAAACCAAATTTGGACTCAACCCGAACCAAACCAAACCGAAGTCCCTTGAAAGCCAACCAAACCAAACTGAATTAGTTTTAACTTGAAAATAAATGGGCCTTTAGATTCTCTTAGTATTAAATAAGATTTTAACCACTTGTTTCTCTAATAAATCACTATCAAATAATATTTGAAATGAAGTATTAAATGTTGATGATCATATTAACCTCCATAATATGTATTTTTACGTAAATATATTGAAAAAACTTGATAGATATATACAAATTAAAATTTATTATTGTAATTCGGTTTAATCGGTTTGGTTTTGTTTCTAAAGGTTAGAAACCGAACCAAACCAAATTTTCTTTTTCGGTTTGGTTTGGAACCAAACCAAAATTTTCCCATGTTTAAACCGAACCAAACCAACCGAATCACTCGGTTCAGTTTGGTTTTTCGGTTTGAACCGAATAGTGAACACCCCTACACATGGCAACATTGAGGACCTTGGAGTCATGTGCATGTGCCTTCCCAACCAGCAGCAACAAACGTAAATCTCATATCAAAATTGCAAACACCGAGAACATTTTGGGTGCACGTCTTTGCATCTCTACCACTCCGAAATACTAGTTGTTGTTCTCTAAGAACACGTGCACTTACATGGGTTCCATCCAAAGCCCCCACACAATCCTTGAAGAAGGGCCAATATTTTCCTCCTCCATAATGTTGCACATGGTCAGGCACTATATGTAATGACTGCTTAGGTTGTATCATATCAGTAGCCCACACATAAAAGCTTTGAGAACGATATTAAAATAATGACTTATTGTTTCCCTAGAATGGTGGAACTTATCTTGCATGTTACAATTCCGTTCGTTGTGTGCTATGGTTTGGAGGAAAATACACATTTGCTCTTTAACTGTCACGTTTCGTGTACTTTTTAAGAAGCCTCTCTCTCTGAATATGGCACATAATTGTTAAATATGTCTGGGTACATCCGACATGTACTGTAGCAGGGTTTCCAGTGGCCGTTCAACATTTTTTGAACAATAGTGTTTCCACGGCATGGTTCATGATACACAGGTTGTTTACCGATGAATTGCCTCCAATAAAGATAAAGGGATGATAAGATTAGTACAAGTAGGACATCTATCAACATTTCTTCATCCTCCAAACCATCGATCTAAACATAAGTTATTCATGAAGAAAATAAGTTTGTTAATATTGTATCCCATTAGATAATTGCATAGTTGTCAAGGCGACAAGGCGACCAAGGCGTTTTTGGGCTCATTGTGTGCCTAAGCGCTTAGGCGCCCGCCTAAGCGGCGCCTAAGCGGCGCTTAGGTGCTAAAGATAACGTCTAGTCTAGGTGTGTGTGAGAGAGAGGAGAGGGGGGCGGGACTCTGTGTGTGTGTGTGTGTGTGAGAGAGAGAGAGAGAGGAGAGAGGGGGGCGGGACTGTGTGTGTGTGTGACCGTGAGAGAGAGAGAGGAGAGGGGGGCGGGACACTGTCACACACACAGAGTGTGTGTGACAGTGTGTGTAAGAGAGAGAGAGAGTGTGTGTGACAGTGTCTGTGTGAGAGAGAGACTGAGAGAGAGAGGGGAGCGACTGTGAGAGACTGTGAGAGAGAGAGGTAGAGAGAGAGAGAGAGGGGGTGCTGGTGAGAGAGAGAGAGAGGAGAGACAGGGAGAGAGGGGGTGCCGGAAGGGGGGGGAGACCTTGACAGGGAGAGAGGGGGTGCCGGAAGGGGAGGGGAGACCTTGACAGGGAGAGAGGGGGTGCCGGAAGGGGAGGGGGACCTTGACAGGGAGAGAGGGGGTGCCGGAAGGGGAGGGGAGACCTTGACAGGGAGAGAGGGGGTGCCGGAAGGGGAGGGGAGACCTTGACAGGGAGAGAGGGGGTGCCGGAGGGGAGGGGAGACCTTGACAGGGAGAGAGGGGGTGCGGCGGAAGGGGAGGGGAGAGCTTGACAGGGAGAGAGGGGGTGCCGGAAGGGGAGGGGAGATGGGGGGAGCATACCTCCTCCAGCGGCAGCGACCTCCTCCGGCGGCGGCGAGACGGCAGCGGCGCGACGGCAGCGGCGCGACCTCCTCCGGCTGCGGCGCGACCTCCTCCGGCGGCGAGAACTCCGGCGCAGAACCCTCAACCCTACCTGGGTTGGACTCGGGGGCGAAGCAGGGGTGGGGGAAAGGTGATCGCGCCAAAAGACCCGGGAGGCCATCTCAAGGCGCCCAAGCGGCGCCGCCTTGGGCCGCCTTCCCCGCCTTGGCGTCGCCTTAGGCCGCCTTCTTCTAACCCAGTTAGGCGGCCCACTTAGGCGAGCACAAAAAACCGCCTTGGCGCCTTGGCGCCGCCTAGGCGCCGCCTAGGCGGTCGCCTTGACAACTATGCTGCCAGGCTCATTCCGACACATCGGGATTGTTCTTGAAACTGTGTGATGTACTCTCTCTCAATCATCGCCAGAACCGTGTTGATGCCATGGACTTCTGTGTGACTGATGGGTCGGGGCTAACTATGCTATCCCCATCGTCACTTGAGGAAATCACCATTGGCTTGAAGTTGTCGTCTTCCATTGCAGTAAGCACTTATGTATGAAGATAGTCCAAAGGCATCCTAGAGGGAAGAACGCAACCATGGAGCTCCCAATGTAGACATTTTGTCAACAGATAATGGGCACAGCAGAAGCATACCTATAAATGGAAGAATGTTGCCTATGAAGATTCCGAAGTCAACTACTAGAGTCACTCAAAGTCCTTGGCGTTCTCAATAATGTGCCCTTCAAGAAACCAAGGAAAGGACTCTATTCACACTGCAGTTGCCTTATTTTTCCAACCCTTCTTAAGGAGGCTTGTACGAATATATATCAATAGAGGGCCCATGGGCCTTTGGTTCCCTTTAGCTATGGCCACAAGAACCACCCATGCACCTCCTCATCCCAACTGGCAGCCACCCTTTCATTAGGCGTCGGTTGGGCCTGCCCATTTTGGGGATCCCGCCAAACAAAGATGGCAAACTCAGTTTTGGTTTCAGTTTCAGCTGGGTCCGAAACCAAAACCGTTTCGATTTCATTTCGGCCAGTCTCGGGCAGCCTTATGGGAGCCAGTTTCGGTCGGTTTCAGTCAGTTTTGGTCTAGTTTCGGCCGAAAGCAATTAAAATATTATTTTTCAGTTTTGGAATTGCTACAGTACTTTGACCCGGTTTTGTTTCTATCATGGTCGAAACCGAAATGTTTCGGTTTTGGCCAAAACTGCCGACTATGACACGAAAGGGATTTGACCGATTAACATCCCCCACTAAGAGGGTTGATACCACACTGTCTCGTCCAAATGACAAGCACTCTTCCAGTTCTGAAGAACCTTATTTGTCAAGACATTGAAAAAGCCACAAACAACCTCCTATTGTCATTTGTCAGCATCTCGCATCAACCTAATAGCAGCCAACCAGTCCGCGGCGTCCCGCTCTACACCTGGAATATTTTCAAGCATATCTAGCACCACCTCAATAGAGTATGGATCCTCTTTTGAACTACTATTTTCTAGCTAGCATGATTCGAGCCTTCAGAGCTTCACACACTCCTTCCATGGCCAACTCTATCTTATCCCCTGTGGAACTTTCTACTCTTCTTTTGGATAGAAGTGCCACCTACATCGATGAATTTCCTCTTCCTATCAGTTGATTGCTTCTGGCTTCCCTCCCTGCCATTTCTTTCAATAGGTGACCCTATGCCAACGGACCCATCATCGGATATGGACTCATCCTCCATACTCGCTTCAACATACTCATAGACATTCTGTTGATCTTCGACGGAATTACACCAGAGGATGGGATGTACATATTCTCTCCCAACACTTCACCCTCCAGAATAAAGCATCCAAGTCACCTTCATGTGCCAATGGTGCTTGTGCAAACTTCTCTGCTCCTGGCTAGGTCTACATCATATTAAAAAAGTTTCCAATGTATCAGTTCATGGTTAAATTTTACAATTTCATGAGAGATTATTTAATGTGAGATGATTACCTTTCCAAAGTTTTCTCACCATTCAGGAGTCTGCGTGTAGGTTTTCCTAACTGCATCCCATCCTATTCCAGTTTGCTTTCCCAGGGCTTTCCATATCTGCCAATCTCTTCTTGTTGAATCCTAATGGTTCTTAAGTTGGCTTCTCACATAATGTGTCCCGGTTTGCCTAAAGAACTCCCTCTCAAGGTTCTCATACCCTACCTTGTTAAGGGTATTCGTGGGTTTGTTACCCGCTATTTTCTACTCTAGACATAACCTCACAAAAATATCATGATTTTGCTCATTCAAACATCTTTTTCTGAATGCACATGTCGTTTGCCCATCCTTCCCTTACGTTGCACCTTTTCGTGTACCCTACTATATCCTATGTCATCTAACATCTGAAAAGAGTAAAAAAAATATGCGAATGTTAGACATACTTCGAAACACATTGAAAATATAACCATTAGGAGTAGCTATTAAGTACTGGTAGATCATGTGGTTTTACCCCAACCAAACACTCCCATTGTCAAAAGTGCTATACTTGTTTTCTTTAATTGTTACTGTTTAAAGAATTTGTGAAACATGCCAATGGGCCAGTTAAGAGGTTGTTACAGAACATGATATTCTTGAAAATGAGTGTCATCCTTCATGGACTGTTGTGTGAGATCCATTCTAGTGCATGAAGAAGGGGGTGCATCTACAATGATAATTTAAAGAAGATATGTAGTACATGAGAAGCAAGCCACAGAACACTTACCTTCATTGGAGTTGAAGTGTTGAACATGCCCAAAGATGAACTCTGGGTGTAGGGGGAATCAACGGTACGTTCTATTGGTGATGGGCTCCTATATGGCACACCTGATACTCCTCGATTTCCAGAAAATGTATTTAGATTGTCCATCCTCCCTTCATGAAAGAATGGGTACTCTGGAACCCGCATACGGTCCTCAGCACCCACATTTGGAATCCACGAAGCACCCTCTCTGCCCTCTTCTCCCATCCATGAACGGTCTTCTCTCTCGGGCATCTGACGAAACTGATCCATGGCCAGGGACAAAGGAAAATTTCCCCTACCCATTTTGAGCAAGGAAATGGGTTGAAAATTTCAAGCAGAGAAAAAAAAAAATCTGTGAAACCCTTCAAGCTCACGCATTCATTGATTGGGCTTCCTCTCAAGCGAAGGGATATCAGACAAGATGTCTACCTTTCGTAAGAACAGAACGTCGTTGATGATCGCGTAGAGGCTTCGTCGTTAGCTCCTGCTTGTCTGCAGAGGTCAGAGACCTTTCTTCTTGTCGTCCCCCAATTTTCCCTCTTCTGAAAGAGAAGACAAGCCAGTTGGGGATGTAAAATGTCATACAAATTCAAGGGTAGCGATGGTATTTTGCACCCAAAATCGGCTGGATGTGCACAAAAACGGCCTGTGTGCACTTCTGCCCAGTTGGAGAGAGGAAATAGAATAGGTCTATCTCTCTCCTGAACGTGAAAATGTGCGCACAGAATCCCATAAGAAGGTGGACATGTTTTAAAACTGTGGTAACTTTTCTCAATGATTTTGTCCCAAAAAATCAGCCAAAAAATAGTACCAAACGGTGTCTTAGTCAATATAAGAGAGAAGAGAGGAATATTGTCAATACTTTATGAAAAAAATATTAAAATATAAAAAAGTTTCAATTTTTTTTCACAATTTTCCTCTAATACTGATTTAGTCTATCCTCCTATGTATTGAGGAATCGAATTCACTCTTTTTGTGGTGCAATGGAAACAGGTGGCCAATGCTGGATAGAGAGAGAAGGGGGGAGATGCGCCACCCCCCACGGCTTCGCCGGCAGCAGCACCACCACCGTCGGCAGTGTCTGCCCATGGCTTTCTAACAACAGTAACAACACGTGGGCGGGGTTGGTAGTATGAGAGAGAGAGAGAGAGAGAATGCGCTGCCGTCCACTGCTTCGCCAGCAGCAGCAGCACCACCACCGTCGGCAGCCAGCGCCACCGCCCCATGGGCCATGGCTTCCCAACAACAGCGGCAATACCTGGGCACGAGGATCTCTCTCCTCTTAGAGAGAGAGAGAGAGCGATGCCACATCGTTAGCTATATAACCCTAGTTAAATTTGTCGTTTCCAGCATGAATACACGACAGTGGTTTTTTCAGAAAGATTGAAGACTTGAAGGGTTTTTTGGAATTAAGAAGAAGTCGGGGTGATATATAAAATGTTGATAGATTGATGGTAACATTATGTAAAAATCTCTTTATTTTTTAATGCTCCACGATTTTTTTGTCATCTACTTATTGTGTCTCGCCTGTGATTCGTGGTTCTTCAAACGTCTCCTCTCTCTTTCTCTCTCTGTCTCTCTCTCTGCGCGCCTTCGCCGGATTCTTCTTCTTCCTCGGCTCCTCCCCGCTTGCCGGGACCTCTTCTCTCCAGGTGTGTACTTAGTTGCCTGTAAAACCCAGATCGACTTAGTTCTGCTTGCAATTCTCTCTTGTGGGTTGTCGGATTTTCTACTCCGTCGACCTGTGCGCTGCTTGCCGGGAGGAATAGTTCTGGGTTTTTCTGAACTTTTCTCTGCTTTTCTTTTGCTCGCCTGTGCAGTGAGAAGCATCGGTTGCAGACTCCCGAAGTGGCTGGGAGAAGAAAGGATCGATCTTTGTGGTGGGGGAGGGTAGAGAGATAGAGGGGTTCTTACTTCTTGTTTGGGAGGAGGGATCGGGGATTAATGCATAGTGAGGTAGACTTGGGTGGGACGATCGCTTAGATGTTTCGCAAGAACAACTCCGCCCTCTCCTGCAAGTACCTCTACCTCCTCTGGCTCTTCTTCCGCAAGTAGCCGTACCCCCAGCTCCCGCCAAGTCGTAGTCTTGGAGAGCTGTCGGAGGCCGGAGTCGATACAGGGAAGAAGGAAGAAGGCGTGTCAGAGGAAGGGGAGGCAGTCATCTAGGTGGGCAGTCGAATTCTTTCCAGGGACGAGGATGTTGGATCTCAACGTTGCGTCCATGGACGGCGGCCCTTTCCCCGGTGTGGAGGGTTCAGCCGGCGAGAAGATGGGGGGGACCCCAGGGAGCGCCGTTGTGGACGAGTCGGGCACTTCTAACTCCGCTGTCCTTAACGCGGAGGGCTCCAGCAACACTGGGGATGAAGACTCCTGCTCCAACCGGTCCAACGCCCCCGCCTTCCGCTTCGGCATCCTCAGAGAAGTCGGCGGCGATGACTCCGAGAACGTCGAGGACCGTGAGTCCCGAGGAGATGAGGTGAAGAACAGCGAGCGTGGGCAACACTTCTGCCAGCAAAAGGTGGTCACGAGGCAGCTACTCCCGCCGGCGGCCGCCCAGGTGGAAGTGGGTGGGACAGGATATGGCGCCCAGGGAGTGGACATGCCGTCTCACCTGGCCCGCACCTGGCCGTCGCCAAGGCCACGCGGGGTAGATCTCAGCTTCTGCCAGATCAATAATGTGGGTGGGCAGTCGGAGGTTAGGTTGCTCCAGCAGCAGCAACAGCAGCCAGTGAAGAAGAGCCGGCGGGGACCTCGATCTAGAAGCTCGCAGTATAGGGGGGTCACCTTCTACCGAAGGACGGGCAGATGGGAATCTCACATCTGGTTAGTATGACAGACACAATCACACGGAAATATTACTGCAATCGTCTTTTATCTGATCGCGGTCGTTATTCCTTGTGCAGGGATTGTGGCAAGCAAGTCTATTTGGGTAAGAAGTTTACTCATCTGTGTATGATTTCTCCTGAGCTAAGTTGCCATCTTCTTTCACAAATTTCTCATTTTGGTCCCATTTTACGATCATGTCATCAGGAGGTTTCGATACTGCTCATGCTGCTGCAAGGTCTGGAATCATGGACACTGCTGAGTTTTTTTTTTTTTTTTCAACCCCTCTTTTGTTCCATTTCAATTGCTCTGGTTTTGTTCTTGTTTGGTAAAATCATAGCCTGTGGTTTGATTGGCTTCAGGGCATACGACCGCGCTGCGATTAAGTTCCGGGGAGTTGATGCAGACATCAATTTCAATCTGAGTGACTATGAGGAGGATATGAAAGAGGTTAATTTGCTTCTTGTATCATAGTCTTTTTCATGGATGGCCTCCTCAGAGGACAACTATCTCTTTGTTATTTGCTAACTCTGATTCTTTCAGATGAGCAATCTGACGAAAGAGGAATTCGTGCACATTCTTAGACGCCAAAGCAATGGGTTCTCAAGGGGTAGCTCCAAATATAGAGGGGTTACTCTTCACAAGTGTGGCCGCTGGGAAGCTAGGATGGGACAGTTTCTTGGCAAGAAGTAAGAACCCTCCTCAGCTCCTGTAGTTAGAAATGGAAGCCTTTTTGTTTTTTTCTTCAATTCTTACTTGGGTTTTGAATGCTGTTGACCACTTTCTGATTCCAAAAGGATGGAGGGAATACCAAATCATGAAATCAGTTTAATGCACTGTGTAGACATGCTCAAGCTATAAACTTGAACATTTTGACATTTCTATTAGTTGAATCCTGGATGTTGAGAAGGATATCCTCAGATCAACCTTGCCAAATTGAGCACATTGCTTCCTTTCAGGTACATATATCTTGGCTTGTTTGATAGCGAAGTTGAAGCTGCAAGGTACTACTGATCTTGGACATTCTCCATCTTGACGATGAGTTGCTAAATGTCGATTTTTAACTTGTCAGTTCTAGTCCAACCCCTTTCTTTTATGTCTTCTTCGGTTCAGGGCATATGACATGGCGGCTATTAAATGCAATGGAAGGGAAGCTGTTACAAATTTTGAGCTAAGTGCTTACGGAGAGACAACTGCTGAGATGGATATGGATGGTATTAGACATCAAATTATGCATTGTGATATGCTTGAATCTTGGGAAAAGCCCTATCTATGCTCGTCCTTTTTACGTAATATGTATGTTTTTGACAGCATCAAGCCATAGTCTCGATCTGAACTTGAGCATTTCTCAACCCATGGCTCATGGCAAAAGGCAAGATGGTGATGTAGCCGGTCCATGTTATCAAAACAGCTTCACAGAATTCACAGATTACAGGAGACTTGGGGTAATTAATTCTCGGCGTACAATTCCCAGTTGATTTCTGCAGGAAAAATATTAAATTTCAAAATGGCAATCCACTCCTCTTTTTCAGTAAGGATATGAATCAAGTTCCTATGAGTGGGGCAACATGGCTACAAAGTCTTCAGATAGCATTCCATCCTCACCTTCAGCATAACATTTGTTGATATATCTTAGCTTAATAATCTAGGAGCTACATACGTTTTCTCTTCCCACTCCCACCCCGTGCCCTTCGCATCATAACAAATTCCAGTATTTTCTTAAAATTTTCTACTTGGATTTTCCCATTATGTGAAAGAGGGATCGCTCTAGTAGCTCACTTCAGATTGCAATGTAGAATTTTTGGGCTTAAGATAGAGGCAATGAGGACTGACAGGCTATTCTTGTTTGCTGTTCTATAACAGATGGACAAAACTACATCGGTTACGGCTGGCAATTCACATTGCTTAGCATTTGCACATGAGAAACCTTCTGTTGTGTCTAATATGTACCCTGGTTACCTTCCAAACTCTGAGGTAACGTTTCTTCTGCTTTTCCTTCAGCACTGTGGATTTTGGTTCGAAATGGTTTCTGGTTGCTATCTCTTGTGAATATTTGGGATAAACCAGCAGTTGGGGTTGGAAGTTTAAAACTCTAACCAGAGATTCTCTGGGCAGCATTAGGAAATGTCGGTTCTTCCCTCTTCAAGCAGTATTTGTTGTATCAGTGTTTTGGTTCACGGGATTGGACTAATGATTGCGCAAGAATTTCTTGTGTAAATTGGTCTTGCATTCGTTGTTCTGCACTTGGGAGAGAGAGTAGAGGATCTACTGAACATATCAAAGGAGGCTTTACATTTCCAATCACTGCACCCCTCTGTTTAGTTCATTATTACAGTATTAGTCTTTGGCTTAGGTATTAGATTAGGTGACCAGGCTGGACTGGCCAGCGCGGTATGCATGGCCAGGGGCCATGAAGGATGCAAAAATGCCTAGAATGATGTCATTTCTTGGGCCTTCACATTGTCTAGGCCAATCTGAAACCCAGACTGTGTAACACAACTTGCAACGGCGCTTTACCAATTTAGCTCTGCTTTTGCTTTATCCATACTTTCTGAACCCTGTTTTGAGATGCTCCTGTGATTCAAGCGACTGTGGATACTGATCTCTTTTACGTGCAACAGGAAAGTTCATCGAACAAGAGGCACAGGGGAGGGTCGCCTGCCCTCCGCAGCTGGGCATGGCAAGTTCAGGGTTCTACTCCATTGCCGCGGTTCTCGTCTGCAGCATCATCAGGATTCTCAATCACCTCATCAACAGCTGCACTTTCTCCTGCACCACCAGCCCCAGCGACCCGTCACCAGTCCCACTTCCCCGCAACAGCAGCCACCCCTCCTTGCTTTTACAGGAGCTGAGCCTGGTGGAGGGAAAAGCTATGTCTGAACAAAACACCCACATCAACCCGCACAGAAAAACCAGTAGAGACTGCAGAGGCTAGGCCAGAGGATGCTCCATGTCTCCCCCTTTTTGGGTTATGTATGTACTTGAAATTAGTCCCACCCTGCCTTTTCAGATGTACCATGATGTGTACTCGTCGATGCTTCCAAGAAAAGCCCTGTTCGGTAACCTGCTCCCTGTAGCACACTACTGCATGCTGCCTCTCTCTTGAGAGAGATTTTTTTTGTGCGTGCTGTTCGTCTCATATATATATATATATATATAGTATGAGATCTAAAACGAGCGGGTATTTGCCCGTTTCCCGTAATGTGCAAAAAGTTGTTCTCCTTTCTTAAAGGCCTCCTTTGCAGAAGTATCATTGGGCGATACCTACGCACTAATCCGTCACAGAGTAGACATCTGAAGATGCTTGTCCGTCAAGCAGAGGCCCACTTGCAGCTGGTTTTGGTGCTGTGTAGATGATGGTGCATGATTTGGTTTCACTGTTGTCTGACAAACTCAGAGGTGGACACTAACGGTGGGCTTTTACGTGCCCTGCTCATCATTTGCAGCTTGCTAATAATCTAGCATAATTTTCCTTTTATTTTTTTTAACAATAGAATGCATTGATCGTGAAGTAACTATTTCGTGTGATTTTCAGAAGAGAATGGAAAGTTTCGAAACTGTGAAAATTTTTCCTTAAAAGAGAAAAAAAAAAAACTTTACCAACATCTCCTGTCGGGTGGGTCGTCGTCAAACGGTGAGATCAAAGCTGCGGCAAAGCTCCACGCGTCGCTCTCTCGGCGTACTGTTATTGGATCCCTCTCCTCGTCAAAAAACCCGGAGCCCCCACCAGCACTACCAGGGCCCACCGGACCCAATCCGACCCGTGACAGGTGGTGGCACCCCGTTGGACAGCTGAAATCCCAGAACAACCCAGAATAGAGAAGACGAGGAGGAACCTTACCGGGCCGCGCTACTTTAGTGGATAAGATCGGAGGAGCCGGCTGTGCACCTCCCCGGTAACGGGCCCATTTGGGAAAGCGACGGCCCACCCAGGGATAGATGGGTCCCCACGGGGAACCAACGGATCCAAAGGGCTGCGCCGTCGCGCTCGCGGGTATCGTCCTGTTTTATTTGCTTTCGTTAAGGTTAGGCGACGGATCGCTACGTTTATGGTAACAGTTCCGGGTGGTTGGAGCGCCACCCACCAACCAGCGCACACAAATCTTAGTACCGCAGCGTTTTATGGTAGCCAATGGTATCGTGGCCGGCCTCCCACTAGAAATTTGGAAAGGTGGCTGGCTTTGGAAGGTAGTGCCCGAGGAAAAGAAAAGTCTATTGGGTCTCTATGATAACTTGATGACCTGTCTATTTTATAGTTTATTATATTTATCTTTTTTTTAAAATTGAATGATTTAATCAGGGATAAATTATCAGCGAGATATTTTTGGGATTTTTTCTTATAAATTATTGTTAAAATCAAATTTATAAAAATACCATGCATAATTTTGTATTGTTATATATATTCTTATTATATGTAAAAATTTTAAATATGAGAAAAATTAATTAAAAGTTTGTATGACTGTAATAATTTTTTTTATTATAACATGATTTAACGAATACTATAACTAGATATAACATTTATTGTAATAAATTACAGATTAAAAAATAAATCAAATATCTGTTAAGAATTTTTAATTAATTTACTCTTAAATATGTCATCGGCTTCACCTCCCGGTTTCTCCCGTTCAAGTAACCATTATTAACATTAACCTAAGTGTGAGAAAATGACTACGTTCTCCCCTGTCCTTCCTCTCCCTCTCTTTGCTCTGTTGTAAACCCATCTCCAACTACTTCGTGGTGGAGGTGACCTCTCCAGACGACGACGAGCAGCCCACCTGGGTCCTCCTCCTTGGTTGCCTATCTTCCCTCGCCGCTGCCGCCTCCAGGGTCGTCTCTGTACTGTCCGCCGCCGCCTTGCCTCGGGGAGGACCGATGCCACTGATGATGAGGAGGAAGAAAACGAGGAGGTAGAGATAGTGATGGTGGCCGCCGCCCCGGGCCCAGGCCTGTTCATGGTTCTGTTCCTCGCCTCCCTATCCTCCTCGGTCCCCGCAAGGGCGCCCGCAGTCGGAAGGCCAAGCAGCTCACCTGGTCTCGCTCACCGAGCTGTAGGTTGCCTCTCTTCCCTCTCCACCACCGCCTCCGGGGTAGTCTCTGCTGTTCGCCGCTGCCTTGCCTAGGAGAGGACTGATGCCACCGACGAGGAGGAAGAGGAAGAGGAGGAGGCAACGATGGGGATGGCGGCCGCCACCCCAACCCCTAGACCCGGCCTCCATGCCTGGTTCTGTTCCTTTGTCATGGCTTTCCTTTTCCTATCAGTGGCCATGATGGGCTTCAAGGTGATCACGCCGGTCCCCAAAGACAAGGCCCCCGTCGGAGGCGAGCGAGGAGACCTCGAGGCCGGCGCCCCCGGCGCCCTCAACAAGGGCACTGGCCGAGGTCCAACATCTCGATCCAGGCGCTTGACAACACCGTAACGCAGGCACTAATGAGGGAGGAGGTCGGCACATGGCATCACAACGGCGTCAACATCGTGTAATAGGAGCTCCGACAGGGGTACAAGGTTAGGAATGTGCCTTTGCTCGCTGCACCCAGATCCACGTGGTAAGAAGAAATGGTATTTCGGTAAAATTATGAACATGAATCTTAATATCTTTTAGGAATGTTCACCGCCCTATCGACAAAATTTAACTACGATAATATATTTAAAAATTGGGAAAATTAATTGAGGGTTCCTGTCAGAGCTTGGTATTTATTTCTTCGTTCCTGTCAGAATACCGTTTGATGTAAAGTCTCTGTTTTCTCTAGGTTTAATTTTCAGTCTCTGCTTTTCACACGTCACCATTTACGACCCTCCACACACGATTTTCGTCTCCTTGGCCTCCGTCTCTTTTTTCCATTTCCGTCTTACCCTTCCATCCTTTTTTCCATCGCCTTTTCCCCAAACGACGCTGACGCTTTGGTGGCCCGTGAACTCTGATCGATGCGAAGTTACCCTTACATACCCTGCCAAGAACTGATACAACAACCATTGACAGCACTTACAAACAGCCTTCGGACGACCGTTCTTCACACTATAAAAGTAACCCAGGGTCATTCCTATCTTTCATCACAAGCTTCCCTCGCTCTTCTTCTTCCTATCTTTGTTGCTCGCTTCTTCATCATTTATTTGCAGATGTCTTCATCTAACCGTGCTCCCCAGAGAGATGGCAAGGCACCTGCCTCACCGGTGCCACCGTCGCCCCGGCTCCCCCGTTGCGACGGTCCACCTTCAGCGCGACTATTAGGACGGTTTTTACATGGGCTGGAAGATGGCTTTACAAAAAGCCTCCCGGCATTACGGCGACAAGGGCCTCAATAACATCCTCCCAGACATCGGCCCTAGGGTAGAACACATCCCTTCCCCCCTTCCTCCGCTGACCGTTCCGGCACCTGCCCTTCCTCCCCTGACCGTTCCGCACCCTCCCCTTCCTCCCATCCCTCCCCTGACCGTTCCGCCTCCTCCCCTCCGTGCTCTACTACGAGTGGTCGAGAGTAGAGGTAGAGAGTTATTGTAACATGGCTTGTTTATGATAAGCATTTTCGTTTGATGCAGTCTTCTGTGTGCTTATGTATGTGCTCTGTATCATGCAAACTCAACATGTTACCATAACACACTTTAACATCCCCTCATATATACTATAATCAACATGACGAACGACTGTAAGAGATTATAACATATAATGTAAAACTGTATGTTAGACTGTAGTGCTTGAACTGTAAGAGTGTAGTGCTCAAACTGTAACAGGGCTGTTCTTTAGGTGTAACACTGTAGCGCTCGAACTGTAACAGCCTAGAACTTAAACTGCAACATTTTATTATGTATAATATAACAGAATACGTAAGTACTGGAACTGTAAGAGTGTAGTGCGCGAACTGTAAGAGTGTAGTGCTGAAAATGTAAGAGTCTAGTGCTTCAACTGCAACATCTTATTACATATACTGTAACAGAAATCGTGAGAAGACAGTGCTCTTCTTCCTCCTATCTTTCTTGCTCGTCTTCTTCCTCTTTATTCGCAGATGTCTTCATGTAACATACGGTACACAGGTCAAACTGTAAGAGTATTAGAGTTAAACTGTAACACTACATTATGTACACTGTACAACAAAACGTAATTGTAAGTGCGCGAACTGTGCAAGTGTATTACTGAAACTGTAATAGCGTAGTAGTGAAATTATAACAGCGTAGTGCGTACACTATAATAATGTATTACATACACTGTAATATTGGAATATTAGGACGACGTTCTGTTGTAACTAATATACAATATTTAAAATCCGTCAGGATTGTGGGGTGGGTTGCTACAAGTTCTTCGGTTATGACCTGTTTGTTTGCACCTTGAACAAATATGTGCATGATCTACTTCTCCTCTTGAATGTATTCTCCTCTTTCTCGGTCTTCCTGACAACCTTTTTGTTGTCGGTGGCTTGATTAGAACTTCTAATGGTTGAGGCGGATCCGGCATGTCAAATGTTGGGATAGGTTGAATGTTTTTTTCATATGCAGCCCTATACACTTCTGTGCTGTAAAATGCCGAAACATATTGAGTAACGGCCTCCTTGTTACTGCCAATTGCTGCGTATGCATGTTTGCAAGGAATCTTGACAAGTTGCCAGTGTCCACAGGAGCATGTTTGTATATGGAGGTCTACGGCGTACGTCTTCATACTTTCAACAACCTCAAATTTGATTCCATCTGAATGACAGATTGCTAAGCTTCTCCTTTCTTGAAGGTTTTTTTCGATGATTTTTTGTACTTTAGGACAGTATGGTGTATCCCACAATGCAGCATCAATTTTCCTCTTTGCAGCCATTTCCATCATTTGCACTCTAATTTTGTCAACCATCTGTAGTATTGGTAGACTTCGCGCGTCATGTATCTAATTGTTGAATGACTCTGCCAAATTAGAGTATAATTCCCCAAACCTGTATGGCCATGTGAAGGAAATTTGGTTAACATCAAATATCTGTAACAATGTCCACTACATACTGTAACCTTATTTAACACGTTCTGTAATAGATTATCCCTATAACTGTAAGCACATAAATGGCAGAATGTAATAGACATATCGCTTATGTATTTAAGAGCCGAACCTTTGTCCCTGGAAAAGAGCATGGGACCAGTGTTCGACATCATTTCGGAGCACCCATTCTTTGGCCTCAGTAGAATTAAGCTCCATTGCACTCATTGCGTCTTGGTACTCTTGTTCAGTAACAGCATAGGCAATGCGTTGGAGAATTTTTCTAAGTAATTTTTTGAAAGGGGCGGCATATTTCCCGCACATTGGTCGTTGAGGTTCTGCATGATGTGCTGAAAACAGTAGCCGTGATGATCATTCGGAAATACGTCAGGGATCGCTTCCTTCAGACCTCTCCCTCTGTCTGATAGGAACGCGATCCTTCTATCTGATAGCAATGCCTTTTTCAAATTTTGTAGAAACCAGACCCAGTTGTCATATGTTTCCGAATCTGCGATGGAGTAGGCTACACTGAATAGCTCATTGTTACCGTTTAAGGCACTTGCAGCAAGTATAACCCCTTGCACTCTATGCTGTTTGATATGAGTTCCATCCAAAAAGAGTATAGGTCGACAACCAACTTCGAACCCATATGCAGACGCCTCGAAGCATATGAAAAAGCGTTTGAATCGCTGAGTCTCCGGGTCCACTTCTAGAGACAAGATCGATCACTGGTTTGACTGTAATGCACGTTCGCTGTACCAGTTCAGCATATGATAGCTTGTTCTGAAATCACCGTATAGTGAACCGACAACAACCTCTTTGCCCCCCATGCCTATTCAAATGATTATACATGTTCTGTAAGAGTGTTACAGTTCTTGTCCTCATACCTTACAGTAGCCTTCTTAGTTGTTACCGTATACGCTCAAATGATACAGTTGTTACAATACAAACCCTTACAGTATATGATTACAGTGTTACAATACAAGGGTCAGAGACTTACAGTATATGATTACAGTTGTTACAATACAAGGTCAGAGACTTACAGTATATGATTACAGTTGTTACAGTGACATGCAGATATTGTTACAGTATACGTCGAAATGATTACAGTTATTACAATGATAGTCTTACAGTATATGAGGACAATAGTTACAATGCTAGGGTCAGAGAATTACAGTTAAGGATCTATTGATTACAGTAGACGTCATGATGTGTTACAATTCAATTCATGGCATACGTGATGATAAGGGATGCAGATACCGTATTCCCGACGGATGTCACTCATCATTTCACTTGCTCTGTAGGTGGGTTTATCAACTAGTTTCCTCTTCACAGCATTTGCTACCCACTTCTTAGATGTCCGTGGATGTCCGTCGCTCATAATGTCACATCCACAGGTGTGTATGTTGTTGAGAGTCTTGATTTCAAATTGTGGACCTTGACGAACGACGGACGCATGCAGGCGCCATGGGAAAGCAGAGACATTACAACATACAGTTAATCGTATAGAGTCGTTCTTCAAATATTTCCAATTAATCCTCGTGCGATCACGTAATTTGTCAGTTCCATCTGCAATAGCTCTTTGCTTATGAAGACTTGTCCTACTGAGTGTATTCTACCTACGGAATTTGCGTCAACACTAGTACTACACCTTCCGCTCCTTCTCCTCGCACATATAACTCGAAACTGCTTCCTGGTAATTGGAGGGGTTCTGGGGTTACCAAAGAACCGCCATGCGTGTTTGAAGTACTTCTGCAAATAATGTACATACATACATTCTTAAGACGAAGGCTTGTTAAGAATGCATGGGATAACATGAAGGTGGTGAAGAATACATGGACCACGTACCTGTCAAGTGGTTGCGTTCCATCTGAATGATGACTAGCATGCGTACTAAGGCAACGAGTTTCCCCTGATGAATTGTAGATTTATCAATGATGTTCCCTGACACTTGTGAAGATCAAACATAGCTTGGACATCCCATCGTCAAGCACACCTGTTCAACGTCGGTATCCATGGGAAACGATACTTCAGCATGTTCTCCTACATGTCTACACTCAACCTTTGGAAACCCTGCTATGAATGGACGCCAAATCCGTGTCCCTCTCTATGAAAAGAACGAAACTTTGATCTCCAAATGAACATCTTCCAGGGAGCTGCTCATTGGGTGGCAGAGGAAGACGAACGGTTCGTGAAGACGTTTCGTGTATGAGTGGCTTGGACTGGGGGTCAATTGGCGGAGTGCGTATATGGCTACCAAACATGGCAGGAAAGCTCTATACGAAGGGCTGTGATTTCCTTCACGTCCCCTCGTCTGTCGTACCGAGTATTTTCAGCCGCCCGATGGTCATCATTGCAGTGCACCGCCATCCTGTTGAGTCCAGTGTCCACCCGTCGGGTACACCGACTCCATCCGTCGGGTACACCGACTTCATATATCATGACTTTTCTCCTTCCCTTCTCCTACACCGCCATTCCTCCACCAGACCTCTTCTCTGTTACACTTTCCCATCCTTCAGTTACATATCCAGACGAAGCAATCCGTCTCTCCCCTCTAACAATGGCAAGCCGTCGATCTCCTACGAGCGCTGACATTCAGAGCATTGCGGCGGATGCGGTGCAAGAAGTGTTCGTGGAAGAACCCAGACTCCAAGTCGTACGAAAAAGTAGTTTCTTCTTACCCTAATACGGATGTTTGTTGAATGAATGTTTTCTTTTTTAAGATGCGATCTTTTCTTTGCAGAAAAGAATGAATGTAATACGTGATGCTCGCTTCTGTTCTACCGTTCCGTTATGGACGATTTGCAATTTAGGAGCGCGCATCTGAAGTTGATGAGGAATTCACCATTTCGCGCGTATATCAAATGCGAAATGGTGACCTACCCCATTTCACTCATTGTCGATCTTATGACACGTTTCGATGGAGAGCGTTTTAAGATTGGCTCATGCAACATGACTTTTCGCCCTTCAGACATAGCCAAAGTTATGGGTATACCAAATGTTGGTTCCCCTATCGACCTGAACACGGATGGGACAAAAGCCAGTTTGCGCCGGATCCTGGAACCAAAAGAACGATGGACAGGCACAATGTCCATTTGAAACTTAAGGAGTACGTTCCACAGGAGGGTCAGCTTGCTGTTGAGATTTCGGTGAAGCTTTGGGTTGCGCTTCTTTGTTCCTGTTTCTTCTTCCCCACAAGTGGGATGTCGGGGTCGCTGTCCATTCTGCCATACCTGGACGACCTCCATGACATGAACAACGCCAATTGGGCTGCCGCAATCCACGAGTACCTGATGTCGGGGGTGATGGCATTCAAAACAGCAGCTGGTTCCTGCAAAAAACATCTTCCTAACCGGTTGTGTTCCGCTCTCGGTGTGAGTATACTGTTACGGTACCCTCTATTACAGTTCCTGAATGTGTCTATTCCAGAAGACATATGAACCTATTACAGTACGCATAGAGTACATTTACAGAAGACATATGTATATGTTACATACGTTTTCATATGTCCTCTGTTACAGTTCATGACGGTGTCTATTACAGATGACATATGAACCTATTACAGTACGCGTAGAATACATTTACAGAAGACATATGTATCTGTTACATACGTTTATGATACACTCTCATACGCATTATCTATTTCATAATGATGTAGGCATGGTTTTTGATGCACCAATACAAATGGAAACCAAATCATCCGGAAAGGAATCCCCCATTTTTCCGTTGGGATTGCCGGAATAAGGGACCGGAGTTATCCGCCCTACTACGGGGGTTGCGACGATCTGATGTAAGTGTCACTTACCCCTAGAACTGTGTTATCTTCGTATATGACTTATACCTGTACCTGTACCTGCGTTAATTCAGGAGTATTTTGAGTATAATGAAAATGAGGAGCCACCTAGAGCTTCGCGACGATTGACGGCATCCACGTCAACCACTTCCCGAACCCCTCCATCAGATAACTCTCTGCATGGCATTCTTATCCAGTTACAGCGGCAGAATGACCAGTTAAAGCGGCAGAATGACCAATTACACCGGCAGAACAATATCCTCCAGTCAATGGATGGAAGGCTACATAGACTGGAGGAACAATTTCAGCGGCAGCCTCGGTGGCAACATCCCCCCCAAAGACAGAATGTGCAATTTTAGCCCTACCGCCATTGGAGCTCCCAACAGCTTTAGTACGATCACATGCCGTGGCAAAGAAGAGTTACCAACGTCCAGGTAAACGTTTTGTGTCGTTACATTGTTTCATTTTCTTAGTTACAGAAGATGCTTTCCTCATTTACAGTTAGAGTCCTACTCTCTTACAGTCATTCCTA
This sequence comes from Colocasia esculenta, assembly GCA_014218235.1. Taxonomy (NCBI): domain Eukaryota; kingdom Viridiplantae; phylum Streptophyta; class Magnoliopsida; order Alismatales; family Araceae; genus Colocasia; species Colocasia esculenta. The sequence continues at coordinate 9,351,456 of CM024757.1, read as the reverse complement.
TACTTAGTAATACGATTGTACTCTACCTTTACAGTTTCATTCCTTGTCTGTTAAAGTCTTTCATATACAAAGTTACAGAATTGTTCTCTATCTTTACAGCTGTCTTTCATAGACATTAACAGACTTTCGTGTTCTCAGTTACAGGGAGGAGATCCGTCCAGACAAGGTCGCGGCGGTCATTTAGGGAGTTGCACATTCTCGAGTTGAAGGAGGGGAAAAAGAGGGGGCAAAAGGAGGAGGAGGAGGACCAGAGGAAGAGGAAGAAGGAGGAGAAGGCGAAGCAGAAGAAGGAGGAGGAGGAGGAGGCGGAGAGGAAGAGGGAGGAGGAGGAGGACCAGAGGAAGAAGAAGGAGAAGGCGAAGCTGAAGGAGGAGGAGGAGGTGGTGGAGAGGAAGAGGGAGGAGGAGGAGCAGACGAAGAAGGAGGCCGACAGGAAGAAGGAGGCGGAGAGGAAGGAGGAGGAGCAGATGAAGAAGGAGGCGGACAGGAAGGAGGAGGAGGAGGCGGAGAGGAAGAGGAAGGAGGAGGAGCAGACGAAGAAGGAGGCGGACAGGAAGAAGGAGGAGGAGGAGGAGGTGGAGAGGAAGAGGGAGGAGGAGGAGCAGACTGTAACGACCCTCTTCATACCGGTACGATTATACCAATCCCCATCGGTATAAAGGGCGTCGTCACAGTGGGACATTTACCCAACACTGGTCGATAGGTTGATATGTACCTGGATAGCAGTAGAGTTCAGCGGAATAAAGTAAACAACTCAATTCATAATCCATCACCAACACACATTCCATAATCTAAATAGCGAGATAGAAGGACAATGTCCACATTAATACAAAATAAAGAGAGTTACAATGTCCAAAATATCATCCATACAATCATCCTTTTTGTGCAAAAGAAAAGTACATGCTGGTAACAGCTCCACAAAAATAGTCTTCTAATGATGATCCTCGCCACGCTACCTTTTGGTGCACGATACCTGTCAACCTGTACGCCGAAGCAAGAGTGAGTCCAGAGACTCAGCAAGCGACACTACTCATGATATACACATACAAGTCTTAGTGGTTTCTACATGCACTTTTATGATTAACAACACATAGCATGCTAGTCAATTCAAGTTTTCTACCTATCATGAAAGTTCTACAATTTTATACATAACTCATGCTTTCAGATTTATAAAATGAAATTCACCTATCACATGATCTCTATTCAATTTACATGAGAACTTTAATCTTTTAAGGAGCTAAAACATGAGAGCTATCAACATGAACAATTTACATACATGAAAGGAAACACAACTAGCATGAATTTCACATAGTTTTAAACACATACACGACCCTTTTCACATGCTTTAGATTGCTGATTTCATATTATTCAATGGCTATAAATCTACACATGAGAGCTACAATAATACATAAAACACATCATGTGAACAAGTAATCAAGTTATCTTGCACTCATTTTCACATCATTTTCTCTTTCACTTTCACTTATCACATATCATGTCGATTGCACTTACCACGTGCATCTTGGGCACTTACCACGTGCCATATTCACATATTTCACATTTTACTCATTTTTCATTACTTAAACAATTTGCCATGACACATAGTCCTAACCACCAGTAGAGGACACTAACAATATCTCATAGCTCGTGCTCATTCCTTAGCACGGCTCTCAACACAACACTTACACGACTCATACACATACTCACCACCTAGGCAATATAGCGGTGAATCTTGGTAACTGCGCAGACTGGGAGAAGCCCTCTCCACCCTATCCAGTGGTACTTGTCCACCTCCAGGATTTTCCCAATGCCTTTGGGACAAACTTATATCACATGGAGCCTTCTATAGGGACTTTTCTATATACGGCTCCCGATGCCTCTAGGGTAGCAGTGTCACATAGGCACAACTTTTACACTTTTACACATTACCGTTTTACACATGGTTTTACACATAACTCTTCTCATTTCATTCACTTTCTCACTCACATAAACACTTCTATTTTTGCCTAACATGGTACTACAGAATCTCAAGAGTTAAACACATAGTAAACACACTAATCATGTTGGTTTTAGACCGTAACAAATCACATTACGATCATATGTACGAATTATCACATTTCACATGGAAATACATAACTTTTTATTTACTGATCCAAATGACCTGAAATTTTAACCACATGCTGGTTTCGGGTTCATGATGATACCCTCAATTTTTCAGATTTTTCTGAGCTATGTAGAATTTACAGAAAATAATACGTCTAATTAACACGCTATTAACAACTTAAGTTAACATGAGGTTAACACATCTTGTAATTTTAGCCACTTGCTGTTTAATTACACACTACTAGCAATATGCAAGAATTGAGGATACAAAATTACCCTAATTTATACATCTATGGATCAATTACCACAACCATGCTTACATGCTTTCATTTTTATCGAACCGAGCTTATTTATAAATTACACAAGCATGGATAAATTACTAAAATTTGCAAACCCATATGCTGACCCACTGACCTTCATGATTAGACTAAAACCAAATCGTTCATACTAATTCAAATCATGGACAAGGATTTACAGAAAATCAAACACCTATTTTTGCATGTTATTCACAATTTACATTAACATGGAATTTACACATCATGCAATTTACCACTTGCTGTTTAAACATAAGCTACCCACCTATGCATGAATTTAGCGTACAAAACTTCCCTAATTCATGCATCTATGGATTAAACACTACGAATCATTTTTACATACTTCTATTTTATCGAACCGGATTTATTAACAAATTGCACAAGCATGGATGAGTTACCTAAATTTTGCAAACACACATGCTGACCCACAATCTTCATGATTAGACCGAAATCAAGGCATTCAACTAATCCTAGTCATGGAACATGGACATGCTAAAGTTTCATCAAGTCATGCTCATAAGTTTAAAAGACACCATTAACCCACATTCACCATCACATCACATTCATTTACACACCACAAATGACCACATACATAGCGTATAGAAATACCATATATCCTCATCACGGAAATCATAACGAAATTAACGTATAAGAGGGATAGAACAGCTCACTGTTCTGTCCAGAAGAACTAGATGGCGGTCTCTGGCCGCTGACTCAGAGTCAGCGGCAGTGTCGATGGACGCCGAGTTCATGAACTGGACGTCCATGGACCTTGCCGTCAAGCCAGGTCTGTGCAGAAAACACACACTGAGCTCTCAATCTTGGGTGAAATGGAGGGTCTAGGACTCGAAGAAAATTCTATAAAAATATCAAAACCCACCTAGACTCATACGAGGACACCATAGATAGGTCACTTGCCTCTCTAAAATTCCTCCAAGGGATTTGTGGCTCGAAGAAGACCTCCTTGCGCAGTTCCAAGAAGTTGCAGAAGTGCCTTCAAGATCGCCTTCCTCTGGGTTCCTGGGTGATCTCCACGCCGAGGGGATGATGGGGAAGCCTTCTCCTTTGCTTCAGCCTCCTCCTTGTTGCAGTAGATCTCCAGATCCAGCTCCAAGGGGTCGGGTTTGAGGGTTCTAAAATGGGGTTTTCTCACAGAATGCTCTAGGGTTTTTTCTTTCTTCTCCTCTCTCTTGCAAGGGTGAAAAATGAGAAGTGGGGAGAGGCCAATTCGGGTTCAGGATGTAGGAGAGCCCCTCACCCACTCACCATGCCGATTAGACAGCCTTAGATCCGTTGGGGGACATCCCCCAATGGGTGGCCATGCCTTGCTTCAGAAGACAGCAGCTCTGCTGCGCATGCAGGTCAGAGAGGTTGACGTCCACATCGCTGGACGCCTGAGTCAGGCTTGGCGTCCAGGTCTGGACGTTGACTCCACCTCGGCGGCCAGACGTTGACGCCAAGGTGACCTTTGGCCAGAACCCTAATTTATGCAGAAACTATGCACGTAATGCATGTATATAATAGGGTATACTTACTATCACCATTCATCACATAAATTATTTACATTTAATATAACCATATGCACATTAATTATATTAATTAATATGTACATAAATATCTATATACATACACAAGCATACATAAACATACTAAGATAAAATGTATGTAGACACCTACCTGTACGTACGTGATGTTTTACATAAGTATGACTCAGCACACGGCAATTAAATGACGAGAATTATGAGGGCTTCGCAAATCATTAGGAGGTGATATGATTTATGCTAGCTAGGAATAATCCATTCGATAAAATAGTCCTCGCATGCACACACTTGATTTCACATATATATAGTATACGCACACTGGTGTAGCCTATTTATGTACATTATGATTGAAACAGGATGGGTACAATATGCGCACCGGTAATTAGATTAACTTACACAACTTTACCTAACATTGCTTAAGTATTACATGTATAGGATTTCTTAATATATATACTATATGCATAATTCATCTAATTGACTATTCTCACCTAATTATCATAAAGATACATGCATGTTATTCATGAGGAGTATAGAATCCCAATATGACTACTAATTTCACCTACTATGCTTGAACTCTTTACGTAGATGCAATGCACGAAGTACAATGTACACATTAACTAAACCATGCAATAACAACGTTTACAACCAAATATACATATGCCTACACAATTACGCCAAGGTGTTATGCATGTAAAATTAAGTATACCATTGTCACACGTATAAGATAACATATATACGTACTTACACATATGTACTTCATACACATCCATACAAAGTTCCATAAAATAGGTAGTATAGGATATTCTTCAATATTTAGATAGTACATGCATAGTGTTACTCAAGTATCCTAAGTCAGAGATTCTTGGTATTCACAATACACCTCTAGTTGTCTAGTTGTTCACTTCCACATTAATTATCGCATCCCCGTATATATACATATATATATACAGATATACGCACATGCTCATGTTCAAAAGAAAGATAAAACTTATAGCAGGCACAAGGAACTACGCATGCCAAGCACACAACAATCGAACACCCAACACACCATTCATATACATACAGATATATAAAGAGAATAAAATCCGGGGTCTTACATAGACGAAGAAGGAGGCGGACAGGAAGAAGGAGGAGGAGGAGGAGGCGGAGAGGAAGAGGGAGGAGGAGGAGCAGACGAAGAAGGAGGCGGACAGGAAGAAGGAGGAGGAGGAGGAGGCGGAGAAGAAGAAGAAGAATGAGGATGACCAGTGGAAGAAGGCGGCGGAGAAGAAGAAGGAGGAGGAGGAGAAGAGAGGAAGCAGAAGGAGGGGGAAGAAGAAGGAAATAAGAGGAAGCGGCGTTAGATATCCCCATCATCATTGTCCCGACGTGTTACAGCTGGGACGAGGATAAGACGACAACCAGATATCTTTACGGTATGGTTTCCCCTTACAGAATTTACATAAGCTGAGCATTCGGTTACAGAACCCTTCATGAGACATAACAGTTTGTTCCGAGTCCGTTACAATTACATTATAATTGTTTTACAGAATATTCCTTTTTTACTTACTCTATCGCAGCCAGACGATTTTCGGCACCACAAAGCCACGAAAGTGAATGTGTCCACTTGCGAACCGATCCTTGTTGAGTCTCAAGAGAGTACATACACACTTCCAACGGGCAAGAAAGGAGAGACGTGATTACGTCGCCCGGGACGCATTAGGAGTGGCCGAAAAGTCATTGATTGAACGATTTTTCAATGAGTGCTTCATTAATGAGTATGTGTTACAGTATATGTCTACCATGTTTATAGTTTCGACCAAAGATGTTTACATTATATATCTACCATGTTTACAGTATATGTCTACCATGTTTACAGTATATGTCTATCATGTTTACAGTTTCGTCAATTACTGATGACAATCTTAATTCTTACCCAAGATGTTTTCTTACATGTAGAAATTTTATGTTCAACGGCCCTGTGGAAGGATACGACAATTCCTCTCGTTTCATGACATCCGGGAGCTATTGTTCGCGAGGGAGAGCGAATCGGTCGTAATTGACTGCTACGTCAACGCTTACTTGTTTCGCCCCCGTGAAGAGAACCCAGACATTTTTTGGAATTTTGGATATCTGCATGCCGCTTTAAAGGTTATGTCCAATCTTGCAGAGACGATAAGAGCAAGGAACAACATTTCGAAAACGCTTTCAAGATATTGGACCGCGCCCCAAATGAATTCGACATCATCTTCTCCCCCATGCACGTTGGAACGAACCATTGGGCTCTTCTGGTCATCCGCATGAAGGAAAAAGAGTTCCACGTGTACGACTCATTACGAAACAAACATCGTGCTGACATTCCACAATATGTAAGTGACCAGTGTTCCATACGATGCTTACATTCGTTACAGAGCGCGAGCACTTGTGTTACAGACGTAACTGTAACATGAAATCTACGTTAAGTTACTCGAACTCTTTTGTTCATTCTCTTATGCAGGTGGAGGAACTGATAAGATACCTGAAGGGCAAGCAGATAGATGCAGCTACATGGCCGCTACGCTACCCCGACCCATGCCCACAACAAGGATCGGGAGACGACTGCGGATTTTTACTTGCAAATACATGGAATGTCTAGCACGTACGGACATTTAAGATTTGCCCTTCAGTCAGAATGACATTAGTATTGTGCGAGCAAAAATCGCCCTCCACTTCATCAAAGCGTACTTCAATGGAGAAGGGCGTTCATAGCGTCTACAACTGAAGGAGAACTGCCGCACGTACTAACTCCTAACCATTGTAATGATACTTGTTGTATGGTCTTTACCTATTCTTGTTACAGTATAAATGATACTAGGTTACAGTTGAAGAAGTACTGTCTTACAACTTGAGCGCCCAGCTACGCCTACCTCATTATAGTGTGTGTAGAATCCTGTTACAGTCTTTACCTATTCTTGTTACAGTATAAATGATACTAGGTTACAGTTGAAGAAGTACTGTCTTACAGCTTGAGCGCCCAGCTACGCCTACCTCATTACAGTGTGTGTAGAATCCTGTTACAGTCTTTACCTATTCTTGTTACAGTATAAATGATACTAGGTTACAGTTGAAGAAGTACTGTCTTACAGCTTGAGCGCCCAGCTACGCCTACCTCATTACAGTGTGTGTAGAATCCTGTTACAGTCTTTACCTATTCCTGTTACAGTATAAATGATACTAGGTTACAGTTGAAGAAGTATTGTCTTACAGCTTGAGCGCCCAGCTACGCCTACCTCATTACAGTGTGCGTAGAATCCTCTTACAGTCTTTACCTATACTTTTATAGTATACATAATAGGAGGTTACATTTCCAGAACACATTATTACAGTATCAGTTGAAATCTTTTACAGTACTTAGCTATTGTCATTATAGTATGCATGCTATGAGGTTACAATTGGAATGCTGTTACAGTCGTAACCTTTCTGTTTTATAGTATGCATGATAGGAGGTTACAGTTCGAGAACTAAAGCTACAACTATTTATTACATTACTGTTTCCCGTGTTACAGTATGTGCCCTTTTTCATTACAGTGTCCATGCTATGGGGTTACAGTTCCAGCAGTACAGCTTGACCGCTTCGGAGGAACCTGTTAGTATTACAGTACACGCATCATAGATAGCACATACAAGCCCACAGAAGGCTGCATATAAGGAAAATATTTATATTCCATAAACAAGCACTGTTACAATCTTAACTCCGTAACCCATAGCATGGACATTGGAATGAAACGGAGGGGAGGGGACAAATAAGGACAGCAGAGATAGGAGGGGAGGGGAGGAATAAGAAGGATTGCAGAGAAGGGAGGGAGGGAAGGGGAGGTGAGGTGTAGGAAGGGTTGGGAGGGGAGGGGAGGAACTGGTCGGGGAGGAGACATTCTAAACACCCTAACCCGATTACTCGGTGGACGAGGGAGGGGAGGAATAGGAGCGGGCCGGGGAGGGACGTGGGGAAGGTGAGGAAGATATGTGTTATACCCCAGGGCCAATGTCAGGGAGGATGTTGGTGAGGCCCTTGTGGTGGTACAGCCGAGAGGCTTTCTGTAAAGCCATCGTCCACCCAACGTAAAATCCGTTCCAGTAGTCGGGGTTGTACGTCTCCGGGAAAGGTAGAGCCGGGGGAGCCGGGGCGACGGTGGCACCGATGAGGCAGGTGCCTTGCCATCCCTCTGGGGAGCACGGTTAGATGAAGACATCTGCAAATAAAGATGAAGAAGACGAGCAACAAGATAGGAAGAAGAAGAGCGGGGAAGCTTGTGATGAAGGATAGGAATGACCCTGGGTTCCTTTTATAGTGTGAAGAACGGTCGTCCGAAGGCTGTTTGTAAGTGCTGTCAATGGTTGCTGTATCAGTTCTTGACAGGGTATGTAAGAGTAACTTTGCATCGGTCAGAGTTTTCTCGGCCACCGAAGCGTCAGCGTCGTTTGGGGAAAAGGCGATGGAATAAAGGAGGGAAGGGTAAGACGGGAATGGAAAAAGAGACGGAGGCCAAGGAGACAGAAATCGTGTGTGGAGGGCCGTAACGGTGACGTGTGAAAAGCAGGGACTGGAAATTAAACCTGGAGAAAAGCAGGGACTTTACATCAAACGGTATTCTGACAGGACGAGAAATAAGTACCAGGCTCTGACAGGGACCCCCAATTAATTTTCCCTTAAAAATTTTTCACACATTTAAAAAATATATATATAACAATGTAAAATCTAACATAATATCATTGAGGGTTATCTTAAATAAGTTTTCAAAGTGAGATAATATGTATTATCGGATATACGTGGGGATAATTCTTTTTATCTCGTTAACATCTTTTCTATGAATATATATTCTCAATTATTTGGGGGTAATGGAGCCACGAAGCAGAAGTATATGGAAAATTGCTGTTTTGGCTTATGCGTGGAATGGCAGAGCAAACGAAGAGGGTCTGAAGCGCTCCAAACTAGTCGGATCAAATGGAATCTTCAGTTATTTGCTTTGAATCAGGGATTAGTTCATCATGATCGTCATCATGAGAGGCTTATCTTATTATCTGAAGTCGTTTATATAATTTTTTTTCGTTAAAAATATATATCAAATATTATAATCGTATTTAAACTTAAGAAGTTCAAGTCTTTCTCAATAACATCACATCATCTTATTTTAAGTCTTCCCCTATCTCTTTTACCGATATCTACTAAAATTTGATCACATCTTTTAATCGACGCCAAATTAGAGTGACGATATACGTGTCTAAATTATCTAAGTGTATTTTATCTCATTTTTCTATTAATTGGAGTTATTCCCAAATCTTCGTGGAAGATCTCATTCATAATTTTATCTTTCTTAATCTTACCACACATTTATCTCAACATATTCGTCTCTACTACATATATTTTGTTAATGTGTTCATTTCGCACTGCCCAACACTCGATACCATATGATTAAGCTGACTTCACTGGCGTTCTATAAAACTTTCTTTTAAGTTTTACTGGTATACGGCGATCGTGATGAACAGTCTATCCCCATGTAATTAAAAGTAATTACATTTCTATTTTGGTGATTAACAAAACCACATTATTGTGATAATTATCAAACCCTTAATTAAAGGTCACTAACCTATTTTCTACAAGTCTTAAGCACATGAATTAATACCAAAAGAAAATAAGCCAAAACAGGTAAGCATCTCTACATTGTATGTACAACATCATATTTGTCTAAGTACACATCAGTTTCTTTTATAGATCATAACGATTACAGTAGAACTGTAACGATTTCTTCATAATCGTTTCATAAGTGCCTTAACGATTTCTTCATAGATTGAAACTTCTTCTGATTTCAAAAGAAATCGTTCCTATAACGACTTGCTTTCGTAACGATTCCTTTAGTCATCGTAACGACTTGCTTTCGTAACGATTCCTTTAGTCATCGTAATGACTTACTTTCGTAACGATTCATTTAGTCATCGTAACGACTTGCTCTCGTAACGATTTCTTTAGTCATCGTAACGACTTGCTTTCGTAACGATTCCTTTAGTCATCTTAACGACTTGCTCTCGTAACGATTCCTTTAGTCATCGTAACGACTTGTTTCATAATGATTCCTTTAGTCATAGTAACGACTTACTTTCGTAATGATTCCTTCAGTGATCATAACGATTCTTTTAGTTATCATAACGATTTACTTATCACAACGATTGCCTCAAATATTATAACGATTTACTTTGTGCATTGACTTCTTAAGTAATTAAAATCATTTCCTTATTGATCACAACGATTCTTTCATATCTCACAATAATTTGCTGTTTGGCTGCATAACGATTTCATAAGTCATAAATGCATCGATTTCATATTAATCAACTTGACATATGACTTATTCCTTCAAAGAGTTGAATAGTCAAAGTCTTCGCCCACACACTTCTGTCAGCTGTGTATTTAATGAAGACTGAACGTATCTCTGTATGCATACAGACGATATCACCCATTATCGTGTCTATCCCGTACGCATCTTTTAGAACAGCAAAATAGCATTACCTTTTTGATGAATATTCACACTAACGTTGACTGACAATAAGAGACAGTTCTAGCTGTTTATCATTCTAGCTTGCTTTGTGTGCAGGTCCTTGTCAGCTATTCATCTCACAACAATTGGACCTTGTAGAAGCCAAAGGACACTTCAGAAGATCATATCTCTTTGCGTGCACAAATGGATAAAGGACTGTTGACTGGAAGCTTCCAAGTGCCACTCAGTCTAACGTTCACCAAAAGCTAGAGGCAACGTATACTTCAACGTTCAGATTTCAAATTGAAGCTATATATTGAAGAAAGGAGCTCCAGAAGAAAATATATAGATATAGAGAACGACAACCACAAAAATCACTCTGATCATCAAGTCTTCTACGAGTTCTCAAGAAAGAGCCAAGCCCCATTCCATTAGATTAGCTCTTTTGCTCTCTGCATTGTTTATAGATCTTGAGAGAGCGGATGGATCTGAGAGTGAGCTTAGTTTGTAGACCTTAAGCTCTCAGTCCTTTGCTTCAGATCTTGGCTTGTCAAAGCTTGATCTAGGGGCTTAATCTCTTGCTTACTTGTTTCTATGCTTGTACCCTTCGTGTGTGAAGGAAGACCTGGTGGTATCCAGGGTGTGTGTGTGCCCTTCTGGTGTGAAGGAAGACCTGGTGGGGTATCCAGGGTGTTGTTCCTCTTCGGACTGAGAAGAGAAGACCAGCTGAGCTGGGTGTTGTAGTGTCCATAGGGGGACTGTACCCTAGTTAGTGAAATCCTGAGTTGTTGCTTAGGGACTGGACGTAGGACTCCTAAGGAGAGGAGATCCGAACCAGGATAAACTTCTGTGTTGTGTGATTGTTGTTTATCCTAACAATAACTAACATCCATCAAAGTGTGTCTTTGTGTGTGAACGTTTTTAGTGAACAGGTATTTGAAGAAGAATTTTTAAAGACCCATTCACCTCCCCCCTCTGGGCTACCTAGCTGGGCAACAAGCAGAGGACTTCTGATACACTTCTCTATTTTAGTCAGCCTGCCTTAATTTTGTGTGCCATATCGTCATAAGACTCCGCATTCTCTTGAACTATAAACCCTAAGTATTGAACCAAAGCTTTGTACAACACCCTCTTATTACTATAATTACAATGCATAAACTCTGACTTACTCCTACTGATTTTGAAACATTTATACTCCAAGACATGTCTCCAACTTTCTAACTTAACAATTAAATCATCAATACTCTTATCAATTAAGACATATCATCCAAAAATAACATACGCCAAGGGATATTATAATATAAATACTTTGTTACATCATCTATAACCAGGGTAAAGAGATACAAACACAAAGTAGAACCTTGATACAAATCTATAGTGACCGAAAATTCACAAGTCTCTCTAACAATAATTCTCACACTAGTAACACTCTCGTACATATTATGAAACAAGTCAACATATCTTTGAGAGACTCTCTTCTTTGTTAATATCCACCAAATCAAATTTCTTGGTATTCGATCATACGCCTACACCAAATTAAGAAAAATCCTATATAAATATCTTATTATCTCTCTATACTTCTCCATTAATTGTCGTAATAAGAAAATAACTTATGTAGTTGATCTACTTAGCATAAAACCAAACTGATTTTCAAATAGAGTAGTTTTACATCACATTCGATTCTCAATTACTCTTTCCCAAAGTTTCATAGTGTGACTCATAAACTTAATTCCACGATAATTGTTACAACTTTGAATATCTCCTTTGTTTCTATAGAAAGGAACCACAACACTTTTCTCCATTCTTCTGGCATTCCTTGTTCCTTCATAATTTTATTAAAAGTTTAGTTAACCACTTAATACCAATGTCTCCTAAGTCTTTCCACATTTCAATAGGTATGCCATCTGGTCCTAATGTCTTGCACAATTATTTTTCTTAAAGCATCATCCCCTCTGACATCTTAATACGCTTGAAATATTGATATTTCAAATTTTGTTGACTCTTAGTTCTCTTCTAAAGAGACAGCCTTAAAGCATTCTCCATTAAGCAATTTCTGAAAATACCTACACCATCTATCATTAATTTCAAGATCCTTAACTAAAACCCTTTGATCTTCATCTTTAATGAAACAAACATGATCAAGATATCTACTTTTCATTTATCTCAATTTAGTAAATTTAAATACATCTTTTTCATCCTCTCGGGTTCCTAATTTAATATATAATTCTTCAGATGCCTTAGACTTAACTTCACTAACTAATTTTTTAGCCATCTTTTTAACCATTTTACAAGCTTTTAAAATTTGATTATTTTTGTTGGTTTGTCAAATCTTAAAACAATCTCTTTTATTTTTAATGATATTTTGAATTTCCTTACTCAAAACACCAAATCTCTCTTACTGCATTCCTTTTGCCTTTAGATTCACCGAAGAGTTGTTTTGCTACATTCTTTATATAATTTGTAATATTATTCTACGTTACATTAATTTTTTAATCTAAATTTCAAATACTTTCTTTTACTAGATGATTTTTAAATTTTTTTAAATTTTTACTTTACAAATTCTACCACTTAATCTTAAAACAATTATTTATGATGATTTTCCTTTTAAATTTTAAGATTAGTTGTGGTTGTTTTATCTTCGGAAAGAGATGTGGATGAAGTTATAGCAGCGGAGCCATGGACTTGCAAAGGCATGCAGATTGCGGTACAAAGATGGCAACCAAGATTTAATCCTTGTATCGACAAGATGAGGAAGGCTGCCATTTGGATTAGATTCCAAAACTTCTCATTATAATTCTGGGATAGATCGTGTCTATATGCTATTGCTTTCGCTATCTGGATTAGATTCCAATTTCTTACGAGTTTATTCTGAGAGCTAGAGTCACGAATAAACACAGAAATTTTGTTCAACAGCGTCATTCGAGTTATTTTTTATATTTATATATTATATAAAAATACAATTATATATAATAAAAAGAAATATGAAGTCCCAATAGCTAGGGTAAAAAAAATTGTAAAAATAAAGGAGTAGGAAAGAGCAGGTCGAGGGTCTCGATCTCTGATTGAGTCACCACCCAGTCATTGAGTGATGTCATCCCTATATACACATCACTCAAATCGACTGTTTTAGATGGTCATTTAAGAAAAAAAAAATTCAACCGAGTCACATGACCTCACTAGATATGTTCTACATCCGTCTATGGCTAGAGCGAAATGTTTTTCCTATGGAGATGCATGGCATTAGAATAGCAACTACAAAAAATATTCTAACCATGCAAAATATATATATATATGTATATATATTTAAGACCAAAAGATGCCAAATTTTATTGATAAAAGGATATTGTAACAACCGGAATCTCAAATACAAACCATGCAAGTATATTTCACTCGATAGAATGACACCAGAGGGAAGGGCAGAAAAGTAGGGACAGAGTGTAACGTCGTGACCGTTTGAATCTGAATTAAATGATTTAAGTGTGGTAGGTTGGGCCAATATATGGTCATTAAATTTTGATTGTAATCTTCGTCCGTTGTGTGAATGTTGTGAGCTGAAAATTTGGATTCGTAAAATTTATTAATCCTTTGTACGAGAATACGACAGTGATGTTTGTCGCTTTCTGAGCGGGTCCCCAACTTACATAGCGTTTTACGAATTCTGACAAACATTTACAAACGCTGCCTATAAGAGAACGAAGAGTACCACCGCGCACATTGCCACGGCCAAGAGGTAGACAGCGATGGGAGGCGGCGGCGCCGTGGCTTTTTGAGAGGTGATCTAATGGGTCGGGACTGCATGCGTCGGAGGAATCGGGAAGGGTTTCGTGTTCTTCCCCGATTCTAATGGGATTTTCGGATACCCAGTAGAGAGGCCCAATAAAGTTAGAAATTTATCGGGTCTGGTCTGTACCCGTTCATCAATATGTCTGACGGCGGGTAAAGATGACATAGAGACTATCCTACCTAGACATGAAGGCGGATAAAGATCACATATATAGACTATCCTGTCGATTTCCATTGGCGCGTTTGTGTCAAGTTTTGGGTAAACAGGACCCGTACAACTCCACCCGACAGGGTGCCATATGAGTCCAAAGCTTTGGATCCTTTGGAACGACGACGTATCACATTTCAGAAAAATCCATGCAAACTTCACGAGCCTAATAGGGCGTGTTCCTAATGTGACCAAAGCCACATGCCTACCGTGGTCGGTCCATCCACCTTGGCCGTTTATGTTGGCCCCAAACAGAAAAAAGACGTACATATTCAAGAATAGCTTAATCCGAAATATTCTGTTACGTTTGGAAACACTTTATAAAAAGATAAAATTGGTAAAAATTATTTTGCATAAGCGCGTATCGTATGGTATCGAGATTTTTATCTCGTTATCCGTGTCGTCCAACAAAATGGCAGTCGTTGAAAGAAAAAAGGAAAACCTAACTCCACGTGCGGAATTATCTCACTGTCCAAATTCAAATTTTGAACAGCAAGATATCGTCGAGGTAACATATAATCTCGCATGACTCCGTAGAAAGCGGTCTCCCACTCGATTTTTTACAAGAGAGAGAAACCAATATCCCCCACGTTTTTTTTTTAATATTTTTGGCGCAAAAACCTAAGTCGATTTATCGTTTTTGAAAACGATTGTTGTTGTCGACAATTTTACCTCTCAAAATCTTCTCAAAAAATATTTTCAAAAAAAAAATCTACTCTTTTTTGAACAAATAGTCTTCTTCCCTTTTTGAAATGCAGAGAGCATAAATATACCCGTCAAGTGAAGATTAATGAACGAAGAGTGCTCACCACACATACTAAATTATTATTATTTATAAATGAGAAAAATTGCAATGCCATTTGTCATTACAAATTAAGGATAGCTTAATTTTTTTCATAGGTAATATGAGAGTGGGCATTTGAAGATAGCTCCGAAAAGTGTACTGTTACTACCGGAGTAACGGGATCGGCCTTAAGCCGAGAGGCTCCTGGGACGAGACCGCCGCTCACTACAAGAAAAAGCAGGATTACCGACGGACTGGATCCGTCGGAAATCCGTCGGTATTCCGTCGAAAAAGACGCCTTCCGAACGCTTTCCGTCCAACGCTCGTCGGAAACGTTCCGTCGGAAATAATTGGTCAGAACTTTCCGACGGATGAAAATTCTGTCGGAATTCGGTCGAAACCTCCGACAGATTTATCCGTCGGTAAAGGCGTCAGTATTTGCCGACCGAATTACCGACGGTATTTAACCGTCGGTAATTATTTTCCGACGGATATTTATCCGTCGGCAAATCCGTCAGTATTTTCCGACGGACTTGCCGACGGTATTTAGCCGTCGGTAATTTAAGTTCCGACGGATACACATCCGTCGGCCAATCTGTCAGGACTTCCGAAGGTATTACCGACGGTCTTTTCCGTCGGTAATTTATACTTTCCGACGTAAACTTATCCGTCGGAAATTCGTCGGAAAATACACATATTTTTTTTAAAAATAAACAAATAAAAATACATTGCTACAATGTCAAACCTGCTACAATATCATAAATTTAACAAATACTAACAATCAACATAAAATCATAAGATACAATAAATATAAATCATATAGCATAATGAATACAAAAATCAACATAGATCTGCTAGATCGTCTGCTGTCCCTGCCTCGTCATGTCTGGAGCTGGATCCTATATTAAAACAAATTAAAATGAGAAACATAATAATAAATAAAAGAAATACAGTATTTTCAAAAATGAAATTTAAAACATGTGATTATTTCTCAAACCTAATACAATAATATTTTTAGAACCATCATTTTCTTGGTGTTTTAGATCCGTCCTTTGAATGCCCAACCCAATCCGGGATCAAATTGGATTCCGTCAGTTTCTACACGTCACTTTAACCCACCCGGTCGTGTCGGAGAAAACGGCACGTCGATCCGATCCCTATTGGGATTTTGGACCCCCGGGTTGTGTGTTTTAACCTTTTATATATTACTTGGGTGTTTTTAGATCCGTCCTTTGAATGCCCAACCCAATCGGGGATCCAAATTGGATTCCGTCAGTTTCTACACGTCACTTTAACCCACCGGTCGTGTCGGAGAAAACTGCACGTCGATCCGATCCCTATTGGGATTTTGGACCCCTGGGTGTGTGTTTTAACCTTTTATATTACTTGGGTGTTTTTAGATCCGTCCTTTGAATGCCCAACCAATCCGGAGATCCAAATTAGATTCCGTCAGTTCCCACACGTCACTTTAACCAACCGGTCGTGTCGGAGGGAAAACGGCACGCCGATCCGATCCCTATTTGGGATTTTGGACCCCCGGATTGCTTGTTTTGACATTTATATATGTTTGGCCGTGTTTTTAGATCCGTCCTTTGAATGCCCAACCCAATCCGGGGATCCATGTAATTGTAAAAATATATTAATACATGCAAACCATTAAGGAATGAAATCATAATTGATTTAAATTAACATTGATTAATTACTTCTGACAACAATTCTCTTTTTACCAAAACTATGGTCTATGTGAGTTCCTATACAATAAAAAAATTAATTAAAAAGATGGTAGATGGTAGCACATAGTACAATAAAAAAGTAATAAAGAAAAGTAGTTAGGGTTAACCCCAACTCGTTTTAAATTTTCTCTAATCTGATTAGACTTTATAACAAACAAATATAGTATTTTATATAGTTGACGACTATTCTAATAGAAAGTTAAATGAGTGGTGAAAAGTAACTAATTAAATTAAGTTTTTTTAGATATTATTTAAAATAGATAGTACATGTAATTTGTTAATGTCACATGTAATTCTTAATTATATTTATTTAGTTTACATGTATTAATTTATTAGGTGCAGGGGGGAGGGGGGGACCGGGTGGGAAGGGGAGGGGGGTGTGTGCAGGGGAGGGGGCGGGTGGGGGGGGCGGGGCATCCCGGAGGGGCCAGGTGGGTGGGAAGGGGAGGGGTGTGTGCAGGGGAGGGGGGCCGGGTGGGGGGGGAGGGGAGGGTGGTGTGTGCAGGGGAGGGGGGCGGGGGGGGGGGGGGCATCCCGGAGGGGGCCAGGTGGGTGGGAAGGGGAGGGGGGTGTGTAGGGGAGGGGGGGCGGGTGGGGGGGGGCATACGCAGGGGGGAGGGGGGGCCAGGTGGGGGGGAGGGGGCGGGTGGGGGGGAAGGGGAGGGGGTGGTGCAGGGGAGGGGGGCCGGGTGGGGGGGGGGGCATCCCGGAGGGGGCCAGGTGGGTGGGAAGGGGAGGGGTGTGTGCAGGGGAGGGGGGCCGGTGGGGGGGGGGGGGGGGGGGGGGGGGCATCCCGGAGGGGGCCAGGTGGGTGGGAAGGGGAGGGGGGACGGGTGGGGGGGGGCCATCCCGGAGGGGGCGGGTGGGGGGGGGGGGCCATCACGGAGGGGGCCGGGTGGGTGGGGGGGGGGGGGGCTGGTGGGGGGGCAGGTGGGAAGGGGAGGGGGCGGGTGCAGAGGGAGGGGGGGCAGGTGGGGGGGGGGGGGGCATCCCGCAGGGGGAGAGGGGCCGGGTGGGGGGGGGGGGCATCCCACAGGGGGGAGGGAGCCAGGTGGGAAGGGGAGTGCGATGGGGGTACCTGCGCGGCGGGACCTCGGGGGCGACGGCGGGCCGGCGTCTCGACGGCGGCGCGAGGGAGCGGCGGTGGGGGGGTGCGGGAGCTGGGGCGACGGCGGCAGGCTGCAGGCGGAGAGAGTGAGAGAGAGAGAGAGAGAGAGAAGAAGAGAGGGAGGAGGAGAGAGGAGGGAGAGAGAGAGAGATGAGAGAGAAGAGAGAGAGAGAGAGAGAGGAGAGAGAGAGAGATGAGGAGAGAGAGGAGAGAGAGAGAGAGAGAGCGGGAGTGGGAAAGAGGGGGAGGGGGAAGAAGGAGGGTTTCGCGGTTTTGGAAATAGCGGTATTACGACGGATATTCCGACGGTATTATTTCGTCGGAATATCCGTCAGTATATCTTAGTTCCGATGACATTTCCGACGGCTAATTTCCGTCGGAATAGTCCGACGGATTTTCCGACGATGTGTTTTAGTCGGTAATTCCGACGGAATTAACGACGGATAATAATCCGTCGGAAATATCCGTCGGTAATCTCGCAAATTCTTGTGGTGGCTCACGCGAAGCCGACGCCTTCCTGCAAGACCACCGAGTCTCCTCGGTGGGGAAACGCTCCGACGATCAAGTTAGAGATGGATCGAGCTTGGAAGAGAGTTTAGAATGGAAGAAGATCGCTACCTTTCCACGGCGGAGGCTTCCCCTTATATAGTGTCCCTACTAGGATGATTTGGCCTGAACACGATCTGCACGTATCGCTTACATATCGGTCCACGATCGTCGTTCGGATTCGGATTGGACCGAGAATCTCGATCCTCGCTTCGCTCTTCCACGATGCGGATTCTTAGGGGGCCTTGACCGGGCTCTTCCTTAGTAGTTACTTGCAGTTGCTTGACGTCATGCTTCGCGAGCCATGAGATATTCTATGATCCGAATTCCTCCCAACGCCTTCCGACTTAAAGGAGACAGCCGCCGCAGTGTACGCTCATCGGATTCGGTCCGAGTACTTGAACATTCGGGCGAGCTCATGCACAGAGCGCCCAGAGAAGAAGTGAGTTATTCTGATTCTTCTTCGGATTGAATGGGGGACTCGGGGCCGAGTTCGGAGTTCGGGGATCACCACGCGTCACCGGCCTTATAGCCGAGCACGAAAAACCGGGGAATCAACTGTTCATGTACATTAGCTTCGTATTTTCAAGTTGAAAATATCGAATTGGAAAAATTGAGAGATGTTAATCTTAAAATTATCATCAGCATCAAAGTCTCATCCTATATTGAGGTTAAGTATATAAATCATTTTTTGGTCATAGATTTCTATCAAGTGTTATATTTATATTTATATTTAAAAAGTTTATTTTTTTAATACCATCTCATCTTAAATCATCCACTAATTTTTTTTATTGACATCTATTAAAATTTGATCACATCTTTTAACTAACGTCGAATTTAGATGACGGTACACACATCTAAGTCACTTAAATCTATTCCTCTCGTGCTCCTAAACAATTTAAACTCTCTCTTAATCTTCACATAAATTTGGATTTCCTATCTTATTTTCTTTTTAATCTTGTCACAAATCCACGTCAGGTGTTAATCTAAAATACGTTCCATTTAAATCGGAGTCAAAATAGTAGTGAGAATATGGCACATGAGTCCGTAGGACCCTAAGATCTACCATCATAATTTAATCCAAAGACCTGAAATCTAAACACTCCGTGCCGTCTTATTGTCGTATCATGGCTCACAGTGGTCCGGCAGCCCAAACAGTGTTTGGGGGAGATTTGGATTCCACGAGCCGCGGCGGAAACAAACGAGTAGGCGGGGCAGGCGCGTGCGCCGAAGCCGAGGGAGCCGGGGCAACACTGAGGCTGGGGGGCCCGGCGGCGATAGCACATCCGAGGGCAGCAGTACTGGCTCGCACCTCGTATATAATTTTTTAATAAACATAGATCCAAGAACAAAACGTCACTGCATGCGTACCTGCTCGTTTCTTTAATAAGATAAATCTAAGAACCTGCCCCACGGACCGCTCGTTTCAGTGTCCATTCCAGGGGGATTCTGCAAGATATCGGACAAATATTGATGTCGAATAATTTTTTAAGTATTTCTTAAATATTTATTATATATTCATCTGTGCGGAGGAGACGTCTTGTGCGGCCTTGCGTTGGCCCCATGACAAAAGAGTCTAATGTGTCGCCTTGGTTGGCCAATGGCAATTTAGTTGTCTGTCGGATGGGATCGGACCGTGTAATAAGTATTTTTCATATTTAAAATTATCTATTTTATTTGTCATTTTAAAAAAAATATTTTTTAATGAATAAAAATAATGTATAATAAATAATAGTGATAAAAAATGGAATTCATCACCGTAAATTTTTAGAGCATGTTTAGTATTTAAATAGATCGGGGATATTTTAAATTTAAAAAATATTCTTATTCTATCTCTGATCTATTTAAATATCAAATATATTTTTAAAATATATTTGATATTACGATAAATTAAAGATAGAGTGAAAATATTTTAAATTTTTAAAAAAATATTTTTGATATCAAACATATTCTTAACAATTTGATTTGAAGAAAGCGATGTGGGGCCGCTGTGAATTTTTGCTCTCTTCCGTTGAATTTGTGTGCGCTTATGGCCGGTGTCTTGTAGCCCCAGGTCTCTGAGAGAAGTTTGAAGGCAAAAAAAAAGGGGCATAAACTAATATGACCACAGTCTATGGACTTAGTGTTATGTACTATAGAAAGCAAAAGTTTTGCTTATGGGGGCTGTCATTTTTGGAGCACATTCTACCCTCTAAAAATATATCACTATTTACGTCAAATATTTGGTCGAGTGTTTCGTTGTATTAACTTCAAAATTAAAAGTGGCAAAAGAGTAACTTGAATATGATGGTTATTAATTTAGAAGTATTAAACTTGCATATATAAGAAGTAACTTAGTAGTCTCTTCAGTTAGAACTCACGTTGGGAGGTTGGAGGTCCCGAATTTGATTAGGAGGGAGAGAGATTTATCTAATTTATATGTAATCTTTGAGATATCTAGACCTAAAATTTTTATGGTGAGGGTGCAAAAAAGGGGATGGTAAGGGTGTGCGGGCGGATTTGAATCCAAATGGGGTGGATCTACAGTGAAGTCAGTGGGGGTCGCTACCGCCATTGAAATTTGAAATTTTTTTAATATGGGTCATTGAATATATGACAACTTATTTTTTACTAAGATGAACCCTCTTTCACGAGACCAAAATTTTGCCTTATCTTCCCAAAAATTAAAAACTTAAATTTATGTCTGTAGACATATGTGGATGAGATCTGTTAATCTGTTATCATGTTAGCAACGAGATCTACCCCTGCATGTGTCTACGGATAATTTTGTCCGAACATTTCGTCCGAACAATAAGAATTTCTCATGAACTTCATATATCATATATGGATGACATATTTTGATAACATTTTTACATCTCAACTAACATACAACTTCTCAACAATTTTGTAAGCAACGGACGCAAGTTTTTGTTGGAGGATGTTCTTTTAGTTTAGAAGTATTAAAGTACTTGCCTATATAAGAAGTAACTTAGTAGGCTCTTCAGTTAGAACTCCAGTTCGGAGGTCCCGAGTTTGATTCGGAGGGAGAGGGACTTACTTAATTTATATGCAATCTTTGAGATATCTAGACCTAGAATTTTTATGGTGGAGGGTGCAAAAAAAGGGATGGTATGAGTGTAGAACACACTCAAATCCAAGTGACAGCGTGATCGCTCTACTCTTATACCACTCCGTCAAACTCTCCATGGCCAAAAAAAAAGAGGGTAGAGTCTAGTTAGGATCTGGGCTATCTGGTAGAGTCCACTTTGTATTCGGATAGCCGCCTATTAATAATAGGCATCCATGTAAGGCCCAATAAGTCTTATTTATTAGCAATTTTAAAAAAGAATTTAAATCTATTGCATTTTACTATATTTCAATCCATTCTTTATCTATCATAAATACTCTTACAATAGTAGAGTACTCTCAGTATATCTCTTTGATTTTAGTGCCACTGGAGCCGACGATTAGTTCTCTTAAGAGTATAGCTAAAACATTAATTCACATTAATTCCCACAAAATTTTCAATATATTCTAAAGTTTTACGGGATACAGAGTGGAATACAAAGGATTGGAGGAGTGTCCATGCATTGTGAGACATAAAAAAGCCGTCACTAGACTACAGCCGTTGATTCGTGTTAATGGGTCAGGTTTTACTCCACGACGGCCCAATATAGGCAAGAAAGACCTGTAATGGGCTTGTTGGCTTATTGGATGTAGTGGCCCACTGATGGCTCTCAATGGGAAAAGTGGCCCCACCATCGGTATCATTTCAAGGGCTTCTGATCTGTATGTCCTCCTCAAACTAAAGTTTTAATTTTTCTTACAGAATGATCCTACCCAAGGCATTGGTGGAATATTAGGTTAAAAAAAGTAATCTAAGTTTCCCAAATTACGTTGTTTGTTTTTTTGGAGTTTTTTACAAATCACATATTCCAAATATTACCCTGTAATCTTTGTATTTCATAATAACCCCTGTAGTCTATCGCCATTCGAATAAAGCCCTCTATCCTCTATCATAGTTAAAAATGGTAAACTTGACTAGGGTTAGATTAACCCTACATAACAAATGACAAAATTTCCCTATTGCTACAACCCCTTTACCCAAACAAGCTACACATTTCTCCAATAGTTTTTAACTTTATGCCCACTTTTCTGGCAATGATTATAGGTTCCTTTTCTGCCTTAGTAGTGGTTTTAGATTGCTTCATCTGTTTAGGCCTCAAATTATGTGAAGAATCTTGGCCACTAAATTTATTTTTATGAGATTCATTTTTATTTGTTCATGATTCAGAAGTTGTCCTCTTTATCCTTGCAACATTGGTTCTTATCTTTTCTACATATTTAGAGACACTTTCTAAAACTTGTGCTCTCTTAACCATTTCAGTATATGTGTAACATAAGGGCTAGTTGAGTGATGTAGTTAGACCTTAAATCGTGGAGAAATCGCTTGGCTTTCAATTTTTCAATGTCAATCAGATGAGGAGCATATTTTGATAATCTACAGAATTAGATTTCGTATTCAGACATAGTCAAATTCCTTTGTTAAGATTGATGCATTCTGTTTATCAAATAATCACATGGCCTAAATTTATCAGGTCATACTAGATATAAGATAATGGAATCAAGCGGGTACTGAAGGAAAATGTATACATTATATTTACAAATACACGATATTCTTACATTGCTAAAGTTCTTATAAAACTCGATGCAAAAGTTGCACCCCATACAGTGGATTGAAGACGGCAAGAATTAAAACAAAAGTGAACTAATGTCTTGTATCAAAAGGCAGACAAGTTTCTCATCATTATCCCCGATTCCAGTTGAATTTATATCCAGAACATTACATTAAAAAAGTATTAGAAAATTTAGAATGAGCACAAAATCTTCAGTAGAACTTATTATCTAAATCAAGACAATTCCATGATTTACAGGATGTGAAAATTATATCAAGAATGTAACAATTGTAGGCAAGAGTAGTCAATTAAGAATGAGTTCTTTCAGAACTGGGGATTCAAGTAAACATGAACATATATGATCAAATCAGAAAATTGGCCATTAACAAACAATATTCCAAACATTTCCTTTCACATACATTCAATCAATTATTCAATCAGTCAAATAGATTGTTATTCGAGCAATCATATCTAATATATAGTGGTGTCATGTATAAACACAGACTTGATCATTTACTCTTTAGTTGGCAAATAAGAGTTGTCGGGTGCTCCTCTTGTGACAATCCAAGTTGCTAGTATAAAAGTATTAATACAAGAGAGGTCTAAGACTCCAACATATATTTTTATGACAATTTATGTATATAAATAGCTAAAATTTTTAAGAAATTGTCTAGAGTTTATAGTAAGAAGTTTTCAAGGAATAGCATAATATAAAACTTGTAGAAATGGCTCCAGCCAAACTTAAAAAAAATAGTGAGTAATGAAGGATAATCAATGGAAAGATAAAATTTAAAGACTAATCGAGTTTATATTGAGACAACTATAGATCAACCAATATTCATTTTTTGGCCAACCAAACAATCTTAGCTGAATTTTAAGGTCATTGGACAGGTTTTGGTCAACCGAACAATCTATTTCGGTGGACCAGGCTATCATCTTTGGTCGACTTAGTCTATGTCGGTTGATCAAAGGGTCTTGATTGACCTTGTAAAGTTATCGGAAAATAGACTTCGATTAGGTTCACTTGTCTGAACAATCTTTGTGTCCTAGAGTCATTTATAGATATTTCTAGGAATCATTTGTAATTCATGAAAAATAATCAATGAAAGATTGAAAATTTAAGGTTTAACAGCTTAAGATTATAAAATCTATCCTCGTATCTGTTAATTTTTTCCAACTGTAAAGTCATGAGTGTTGTCTACATGTAGGGCTGCCAACGGGTCGGAGTCGGAATCGAAAATGAGTGTTTTCGTATCCACTTCCTATAAAAAATTTCGGAGTCGGAAACAGAAATGGAAAAAGATGTTTCCGCTTCTGTATCCATTTCCGCTTTGAGTCGGAAAATCGGAAATGGAAACAGAAACGAAAACAAAATGGAAACTTCGGATGCAATAATTTTATATAATTAGAATTAATATATAAATTTGTAAATATATTGATTATTAAAATTATGAATTATTTCAAATGTAAAGTTAATAATCTTTTCTACAATATATTCTCCATCATGTACATTATAATGACCCTTACTGAATGAAGTATGACAATATTAGATTAGTATGGTAAAATCATGTAGTTATATATAATGGTTGAGTTATAAATATGAAGATTGTTAGAGAAAAAAGCTACCATATATAATGGAATGAGAGAGTGACCACTTGCTAATAATTGGGACAATGATAGATGGCATTTATATATAAATTAGAGATAAGTGACAATGAGTTAAAAATTCAAAAGTCAAAGCTTCAAGATTGAGGGGCTTTTATTATAAAAATATTATAGAACATATAAAAATTATCAAAAACGGAAACAAAAAAGTATATACATAATTGAGTGTTTTCGCTTCCTATAAGAATTCGGATAGCCATTTATACTTTCACTAAACTATTAGAAATTTTTTTCAGAATTCCACATCCTATAAAAAATACTAAAATGGGTCGACTAAACAAAATAAGAGATCCGTTGGTTGCCCGCCCTATCTACATACCTGGTAGTATTTAATACATCTCTCTCTTAGAATAAAGTCTGACATTAAGAAGATATTAAATTTTTATTTGTGTATATACTCTTTATCTGTGAATTAATTATCTCATCTATTCTTTGAACGCATTTCTTGTTAACAAGCGGCCAAAATCTCTTAAAGATTGATGTAAAAGAAGGCAGGATATTCAAAACTATTTTCACAGAAGCTCGAGAGAAATGTTATTTATTCGGGTGTCTAGGTGAATGATTTACTCGGCCCCCCAAGTGGTTCCGTGACGATTGGTCGCCGTTTGAGTGTGGGGCTCAAGTACCAGGCGGGCGATCAATGACCTTGGATGCACTTGAGCACTTGGAAAATCATTCACCCGGACATCTAGATGTTAATTTTGTTGATGGAAAGTACATAAAGTAAGAGAGATTTTTGCATATTTTTATTTTGAAAGAATACTATATCTTGTATACAAAAAATTTCCTATTAAACTATCATACGAAGTTTTTTTAAAAAAAAAATAGAGTGTGGTTCTTCTATCTATTGAGATGGGTTGGTGTTTGATGTTTAGTTCATGAAACTATACATTCGTCATGTGTGAGGCATGGTTTTTGTTTAATTCTATCGTTCATTTAGTAAGCGAGATTCACGCTTGAAGCTTCTCACCAGATAGTGTAGAAAATTAATAACTTTCCACTTTTATTGATAAGAATGTTTATTACAAGATATATTTTATAATAAAATTGATGTGAGTTATTTGATAAGTAATTTTATTAGTTGAAAAAAAAAAGAGAAAAATGACTTACCTCTCTCTCAATCAATAAAAATATTTGTCAAACAATCCACATCACTTTTATTATAAAATGTGATATTTTTCTTTGACGATATAGTTGACGAATTGCCCAAAACCATCTACCCCAATCTCAGAGAATTGCAACTGCCACATGCACTGTTTGCGCTATCTGTTTATTGTAGTAAATATTGTAAAACTTTATAAAAGATTTATTTACGTGAGATAATGAAACATAAAATATAATATTTTACAAATATTTTATTTTTGCCGAAGAACCAGGTAGATGTGACTCGCCAAGCAAGGGTAGTTCAAAATCGGGGATATTTTCTAATGTTAATATTTGTGTGTTAAAAGAGAGTGTTAATTTTTAATTTTTTATGCAGATGATTATGAGAAAAGTTGGAAAAATAAAACATAATCATTCGAAGAAAGAGCTCACATTCGCATTCTCTATCGTGCCCCTACGTACTATGCTAAAATTTAAAATTAATCAATCAATTTTGTTTGATTGATCAACCAATTTCTATGCATTGAGGGGGAGGGGGGATAGGGATAGCCTAGCCGATTAGTGGTCTATTTGAACTCGACTCAGTCACTTAAAATCAAATTCAAACTCGGCTCAATGCTCAATCAAATATTTTTATTTCTATCCGAACTCTACTTGATTCTTTTTTAAGCTACTAAAACTCGACTCAATAAACAGCGCCTCGAATTAGAACCAAACATTTTAAATGAGCCCAAAATCAAGTTTGAGCATGAGTTAAAACAATTTTATTCAAATTTAAAATTAAGTTTGAACAAACGAGTTCTTCAACTGAGTTTTAACTCAAACTCGGCCTTCAGAGGCTAAAACCCAAGAGAGACCCATTGCTTAGGCTAACTATTTCGACTGGGGTTTGTTATGTAGACTCACTACTTAGACTAACTTTTGATATCCGATAGGAGACAAAAGATTACAGAACATGGCTTTGGAAGACAATGTAGGGGGTGGGCGGCCACTGGGTGGGCAGCGGGTGGGGGATAACACCGACACCGTTGACGGCTTCTGGCGACGTCGGAACTGCTGCGCTGGTGTCGCACCGCTGGGAGGGCCCTGCATCTCCAAGGAGGCCAAACTATTGAGCATCCCGCGTAAGACGTCTGCTCCTCTCGGAGCGGCATTGCAGTCGCTGGGATTTTAATCTGGTACCGGGGGCGCCTCCGCGACAGTCTAAGGCACCCCACGGCCGCCCTGAGCTGGGGGGCCGTCAGGTGCACCTGTTAGTCGGGAGGAAGAAGACGGCTACCGGTGCTTAGGGATCTTCAAAATGAGAATTTTGTGTTCATACCCCTTATTTACATGATTAATTAAAATCAAAATTTGTATATATACTCCTAGTTGTATAATTTATGTATTTGCACCTTCATATTTAATTTTTTACATTTAATTCTTCATAAGTATTTTATATCTTAATAATAATTCTATAAAAATAATAAATATATTTATATTCTCATATTTATTATAAAAATTAATATTAAATCAGATATATTAACAAATAACTAATAGAAATTTTAAACGAATATATTATTAAATATCTTAATGATTTGTTCGTTAACATATTCGAGTCAAAGATGATGACGTCAGAACGAAACGAACGAAAGCTGCAGACGACAAGTCAAGGACGAGCGAGGCTACGAACAACTTTACTGAGTCACTCGCGTCTAGGGATGTAAATGAGCCGAGTCGAGCCGAGTAATATGCTGCTCAAACTCTGTTCGTTAATTTTTAATCGAGTTCGAGTCGAGCTCGAGTATTGAAAATGCCTGTTCAAACTCGGCTCATTTAAATATTCTCGAGCTCGAGCCCTTAACGAGTATCTTAACGAGCTTAATTGAATTTGCGAGTTCGCATATATAAGTAAATCCAATCCAATTTACAAGTAAAAAATTGATCATTCATAAGACCTAAATTTATCTTATTTTAAGTTCATATTTCAATAGTTTTGATAAGTTACTTAATTTAACTATTTTAATATAATGTTTGAAATATATTCATAATTTATCACAAGCAATATGAAATTAATAGATAGACACCGCAAGAGATGGGTTGGTGCGTGAAAAGGTAGGGGCGGTGCTGCAACTCCCCTTCGCACGCCGCCCAGAGCCCCTTTCTGCACCGTCGGTGACTGTACTGTAGTCGCCGAGAGCACCGTCTACCACTGACGGATGGTCTCCAGTGGTCGTCGGAGATGCCAGTGGCCGACAACGCGCCCCTCGGCCCCACCAGAGGGCTCACCTACTGCGTAGGTCGGTCTCGGGAGGAAGAAGATGCTTGATATGCTGGGGGACCTTGCAACAATAAATTTTGTGTTCATACCCCTATTTACATGATTTGTGTATATACCTTCATTTACATAATTTGTGTATATACACTGTGAATTTAGTCTATGACATTTAAGGCCTCATAAATATTTTATATGTAATAATAATTGTATAAAAACAAATAAATATTTTTATATCAATATATACTTATTATATTTAAAAAATATTTAAACGAAGTGTTAGCGAGTACCTAGACAAGCTCTTAACGAGTATTTAATCGAGCTCTTAATTAACGAGCTCTTAAACGAGCTGTTCACGAGTATAATCGAGCCGAGCTCATATGTGTTTAGACTCGACTCGTTTACTAATCGAGTTTTTTTTTTGTTCAAGCTTGGTTCGTTAATTAAATAAACGAGTCAAATCGAGTTTTTATCGAGTCGAGTTTCAAACTACTCGTCGAACGTATCGACTCGTTTACACCCCTACTCGCGTCGGATGGATGATGTCAGTTGCCACACTGCTGACATCTGTAGCCAGCTGTTGTTGGTCAAGCCCCCATTAATTGTTTTAAACAATATGTATGCAAGAGTAGATAAGAGGGATATTTTTAATTAGTTTTTTTTGTCATTTATGAAATGATGTATATATTCAACTGTTTTTTTAATAATATTCGTAAAATATTCTATTAGCAACTCGTATGAAGCCCCACCTTGGATAATTTATTTATTTGTTTAAACCCCAGGTGGGCAATAAAGTGGTCCAAGATGGAGACGGCAAGAACAACTTGGTGGCTTGAGAGGATAAGATCCCACGGATTCCATCCCTTTGTTTCTGCACATGCTCTACATTTATGCTAATCCTTAACATGAGGAATTAGAAACATCTAAAACTAAAAAAATAATTTTTAAATAAAAAAGATAAATTAATTAGAATTTTCTGATTATAATAAGGAGGTTTTTATTGTAACAAGACTTAACATATACTGTAACAGGTGATAATACTAACTGTAATGAATTACAGTTCTATTAGGGACTAACAAATAAATCAAAAATTTGATAAAAACTCTTAATTAATTTACTCATAAAAAAAATAAAATCTTGTCTCTCGAATGGTGCTTGTCTTGTCTCCAAGTTCTATCATTCCCGTCCACCAATCATAGATAAATTTGCACCATGATTAGATACAAAATGGCATGATCACTTTTCTCTCCCCTATATCAACTTATCTAGTAAGAAAAACTCACACTCATGGGTGGAATTTACGTGATGTACTTGAGATTTTATAATTTTAAATATAATCTATCTAACTATATATTTTTATTTTTTTATTATAATTTAAATATCAATCAGATCTAATTGAATGATACCAATATCAGAGGAATCTGATACAGTACTGGTCCCGTATGCCATGCTCACAGTGTCAACTTAAAAATAAGATTCGTCGTATCGTCAATTCGCTCTGAATCAAATTTTTTTTATTCACTTAAATTCAGAAGAATCGGATTGATTCCTATGAGAATCGGATGAGAGAATCGAGAATCTCGTATCCAATAGAATCGATTGGTTCCGCCAAATCATGTCCAAAAAAGCGATCTCGTTAGGGTCAGAACCGTGAAATGTTACAACATCTTTACTAAATTTATTACACATCTATACAGAAGATCTACCGTACAGCCCCAACAAAGATTGCTCATCAATCCTTCCACTTATATTATCTATACAGATTGGGGTGGGGGGGGGGAGGGGGGGTGAAGAAAAATAAAGGATCTGTTGTTAAAACAGTGAGATAATGACATAATGCATGGCAATTCGCCAACATATAAAACAGTGTAAATTGTATGGCAAACATAATAAGAAGTAACAAGTTCATTGGTACATCCCGAAACCAGAAATATAACATGAGATTATAGATCATAAACATGACGATTACAGAATAATTAAGAATCGAAACAAGACTGTGGAGGCGTTTCATAATGGAACTTGCCTTAGAGAAAGTATCGCCCCCACTATACGGTACGATTGAGGTCCGGCGACCTTCTCTCAGGGTACAACCACGAGACACGGGATCGATCTCGCACAAGACCGACTCCGTAAGACGAAAGCTACATGAAAACCTAATCCTCTTCAATACAAAGGAAGGGCAAAAAAAATGTGCACCAAAGACCGACGGCAGCGTCCGACGGCGACCGCAGGAAGCCGAACACCGGAGAGGGACAGTCCGGGAGGGCGGCGACGGAGACCTCGACAGTGAGCAGTTCCGTGCAGCGAAGGGGCGAGAGAGAGAGCGGTAGCGCAGCGAACGGTTCCTCCTCGGGGAGTCAAACGGTGTGTCTACAGCAGTAACCGCGATTAGGGAGACCCTAATCGCAATATGAGACATCACACGCCCGCAAGAGCCAAGGTAATTGGCCAGTTCAAGGAACCGGCCCAAACAGGCTCAATCTCTCCAAGAAAAGGGGAAAACGCAAAAATAAGAAGGACCACGCCATCACACGCACGCGCCCGCCTGGCGTGGCGGCGTGCGTGTGATATGGTCCAGCATACCATCATCTTTGTCTATAAGACATAGTCTCATGAACACTTTGGGTTATGAAGTCATCTCCTTAGAGATTTCTCATGTGGGACTAAAGCTCTCACATAAGAGACAAAACTTGCACACCTTTTAATGCACATTTTTTATTTTATCAAATTTTTTTGTTTCTTTCTCCCTTTCTTAAATTGCCCCTCATAAAATCACTTTTTACCTAACAGGATCAACCTTCAGTACTTATACAAATCTGGTACTTCCAACTCCATTCTTTTGCATCGTATCTGGAAATCCTTGGCGAACCTTGGAAATCGATGATCAAATTTATGCACTTCCATTAAACACAGAAAACAGAGCCCATGCATCCAGGGGAAACATAAGCAAATATGAGACATTCTGTTGATGGCTTGTAAGGCTTCCCATTCTGATGATCTAACAAGCTCGTCAGCAGCAGGAATTGGGAATTAAGAAACAGATCACGCCGGGTACTGGGGGGTGGGATCCTCACAACTTACAGGAATTTCCAAGAGCCACTGATCAACACAGAGAGAGTTCTTTTTATCTGCCGGGGGGGAGGCGATCTCTGACGTGGTGGAATCATGGGTCCGGGGCTCCCCTCCGACTTGTAGCTGCCGTTCGAGGCGACAGATCCGGTGCCGGAGCCATCCCTCTTCCTCCGCTTGGAGGAGCGAGGCTTGGAGAGAGATCTGAAGAAATCCCGGAGTATCTTGTGCTTGAACGACACCCTCCGAGGGAACGGGTTTCCTCTCCCCGTCTTCTGTTCGTTAGAGGGCACGGTGTGTTCCATTAAGGATTGCAGGGAAGAGGGCAGCAGAAGAAAGGAGGAGAAAGGCACCAGAGAAGGGCGTCGGAGTGGGAAGAAGAAGACGAGTTAGATCTCCTTTAAATATGGAAAAATATCAGCGCGACCAAGTAATAAGGTCGAGTTAATTTGCTCGGTCGGGCTGGTAATTAGAGGAACATGAGTGTGGTCGCCACCTCACTAATCACTGGCACGACCGAATAAATAGAGTTTGTTGTTGGACGATCCGATAACAAGTGTATCTCACTAAATACTGGTGGTAACTAAAATTATGTTTGGTATCGGGATGGATTAAAAATTTTGAAGATATCTGCACTCTATTCTTGATCTATCTTAATGCCATACATTTTTTAAGGGTGTGTGAGAGGAGGCATGTGGGTGTAGGGAGTTATGGAACTAGTGGAAGCTTCTAAAGTATATATTATATATATATATATGAGTTTTTTTCATATATATTTATGGTGAAGGTTACTCACAATTTTTTTTTTCTACATGTATACGTAGATAAATAATTAAGAATCTTTAACTGTAACATAAATATTTTTATTACGACACAATTTTACGTATGTTATAATAAGAGATAATATTTATTGTAATAAATTATAATTTTGTCAAAGATTAAAAAATAAGTTAAATATTTAATAGAGATATTTAATTAATGTATCTTATATATATATATATATATATCTATTTTATATATATATATATACCCCGTCTTCCGAAGCTTTTCCCGACCTTTATGCTCCGTCCATTGCCTTTTCATACAACAATGAACGCCAGTAAGTTTGACGAGATCGTTCAGAGCTCAGGTGGGTTCAAACGCTGGAACCCATTGTCTGCAAAGCTGTTTGTCTCTGTGCAAGAGTCGCACAAAGTTTGAAGAGATCGAGTTGCGTTGTTTGGAGACAGCAGCATGACGTTGACAAGTGATGTGAGAACTAGTTCGTCCCTTCGTTTGAATTCATATATAGAGGAGAACTGTAAGAGCATGGTCAACGTATGTATAGTGATCGATGCCATGAAGCCTAGGCAGCAACAGGCTGGATCGAAAGGAACTGCGCGCGCAGGATAGCAACAGGGTGTACTCCTACACCATAGAACAAGAGGGAAAGTTAAGAATGGCGACGCCTATTAACCATCCACCCTTTCTACATCCTTGCTCTTGTTTAATTGCAGGAAGCAGACGCCATGGTACTCGTCCATAGATATATACGAAATAACATGTATGGCAGGTAAAGATTGCATAGAGGCCAAGAAACCTTTTCACGGAACTGTGATCCTTGAACAAAACAAAAAGAGTGATCTAACTAAGAATATCATTTAAATTGAGGTTGCCATTTGCATGCAAATGCAATGTACAAGGAACTAACATAACCTGTATTCTAAACCCCAAGAATCCCACACAGCACAACTTTTAACAGGTAATTGATTGGTTTCTGCATGCTTTGCATTTGGAGACTCCTCAACCCGTCTCAGGAGGCCCTTCATTGCAACACGTACGTACGTACAAGCCTCTCATCTGCTTCTTTTGCCGCATGCCTTTGATGCTAGTGTGATGACTGACCTGAGGAACATTCCAATTATCTTGGCTTTGATCTGGCCTCGCCTGTGCAAGCCTTTCTTCTTTGCTTTCTTCTGGTCGTCCATCATTCCATATGCCATTTCGATGAGCCAGGTAGCAGGAAGAGTGGGAGGGAGAAAGAGTACTAATTAAAGAGCTATCTATATATATATGGAGAGAAGTTTTCTCGAGCTGATGAAAACTAGATCTCTGGTCGGGAGATGAAGAACAAGTGAAAGCATATAACTGGGATGAACTCGGGACCAAGAGAAGATCTCCAAACGACTCTATTGCGAAAGAGGAGACTGGTGTTGATATATCAAGTGCTATGCTAGGTGTGCATATATATATACCAGTGGAGATGGGTCCTTTCGCTTTCGTTAGCCTCAGAATTCCAAACCTTGGGTAAGGGGTACGTGCTGCCTAATTCCCCACATCAAAGGCAGTGTCCCCGAAGGAATGCTCTTGTCTGGTGCTGCTTCCTGGTCATTAGTCTGATTTTGTTGAGTTTTAGTCGCCACGCAGCTGTCTGCCCTCACAGTTAATGAGCCATTTGCCAAAGGTCCAGATGGAAGAAGGAAGAAAAGAATAGAACACACAGGGAATTGGGTCAAAGGCCCTTGTGCTTCCGCATTGTGAAGAAAAGACAAATTAGAAAGACGAGGTTTGAGGCTATAGAAGCAGAAGAAGAGTCAATAGTTAGACTTCCACCTTCTAACTCTTCCACATGCCAGACAATCGATACCCCCGTCAGTTCACACACATATAATGCTTACCCAACATGAGTCAGAGGCCTTTGCATTTAAAAGATTGAAGAGAAGATGAAAGAGATTCCTGTGGCTTCCAGGAATCAAATCGCAAAGCTAGGTATCAGGTACGTTTGCCAATCGCCATATCGATGTCATCTTCCTATATCTATCAGAAAAGACGTTGCCAGCTCTGGATACAGTGCATGCAAAGAGACCGAGTCCAGGGAGGTTATATGTTTACACGGACATGAATTCCAACCTGGATGCACTCTGCTGCCAGTCCATGTGAATGCAGGACTAACAGATCAGTATGGTATTGTCTCCGTTCAGTGTGGACCCTATAATCTCTTCTTGTCTCACACACATGTACAAGTTGACTTAGGATTAATTTTATTAGATGAACAATGACAAACGTGACATGCTAGCCGGGAGCGCAGCATGCGCTGGAAGCACCGCGCCGCCGCCGCGTGGAGGGGGTGGGCCCCAGCGTATTAAATGCGTTTTTTTTTTTTTACATACAAATGATGTATTTGTGCACACAAATGATGTATTTGTGTGCACAAATACATCATTTGTGTGCACAAATTGTAAAAAAAAAAAACGCCACATCATGCGCTGGGGCCCGCCCCCCTCCACGCGGCGGCCGCGCGGAGGGGCGCGACGCTTCCAGCGCATGCTGCGCTCCCGGCTAGCCGGGAGCGTAGCATTTCTCATCATAGTTATGGGATCACCACATTGGAGAGAGAGAATCTTGACCCTATCTATGATCTAATTCACAAGACCCAGCTGCTGAAGTTTGATTATACACGAAAGTCCAATTGTTAAACAGGAACCGACCTTGGTTATCAAACGAGAAACGCTATGAGCTCGTGATCTACCGACCTCAAAAGGATGTCTTAATTACCCGGCATTGAACCCAAGAGGATTGTAAGTCTAGGGCTGCCAATGGATATCCGCTTTTCGACTTTTCGATCCGTTTCCGACTTTTCCATATCTGTTTTTTCGTTTTCGATTATTTTCTGTTTTTCCGTTTCCGTTTCCGATAAGATATAATTTTTATTTTTTTTGCAAAATATATACTCTAAAAATGTTATTTCTTAATATTAAAAAATTTTAGACTAAGTTTTTAGCTTCTCCTTAATTTGTAAATAGAATCTAATTAACTTGTCTCTCTCGTAGTATTTATTATACCTATTATTATCAAAGACATCTCTTTTACTATTACTCATAATGTTACATACATCTATCATTTGATCGTACCAAATGTTTTCGATTACTTTCCGTTTTCGACTCGTTTTCGATTTTCTTATAAGAAATGGATGCGGAAAGTGCCATTTCTGATTCCGACTCCGACCCGTTGGCAGCCCTAATTGTAACGACCCGGACCCCCCCCCCCCCCCACCAAGGTCCTTGAGCCTGCACCGTCGCCAACGGATTCGAAGACACAGAAGGATAAAAAAATAATCTAATGAGATTAGCACTGAATTCAAATAATTATAGCAGTTGTACAATATACAAGAGTATATATAAAGTGTCCAAAATAAAACCACAGGTATAGAAAGAAAGGTACAGTCCTGTGAACAGCCCAAAATTTTTTAATCACTATTGGGCCTCACCAAAATTAGGTTGGCCCATTAAAAAATCTAAATCACCTACCATCCAAGAGAAGAGAGGGCCCAAGTTATCCCATGTTAGGGGTGATTTTAAAATATATATCACCACTCTCACCCCTAAGAAGTGCCTTGGGACAGGAGCAAAAAAGAGACAACAAAAAAGAAAAAAAATGGCCAAGGAGAAAGAGTTACTTGGGATAGAAGAAACCCCTCTTCCTCTACTTCCACAAGCTCTTGAAGAGAACCTGTTGCGTTCTAGTGAGAGGAAGAGCCGCCACAGCCGTGCTCCTGTCCCATCTCCATCTCTCGTCCAAGAGAGGGTGAGAGGAGACGACTATCCCCATTTTTTTCTTTTCCTGTGAGAGTGTGCAGAAGGAGAGGGTGAGGTCATGGGTGACGAGAGCATTAACGAGAAATGAGAGGGAGGTTTGTCCTTTTCTTTCATGTACGATGGTCATTAATGCTCTCTTTTGAAAAGATGATGTCATGGAAGTTTTATTATATGGGAGTACATTTCATCCCTGTTTTTCTTATTCAACGAAATATGTGGATCTTTTATATGGAGCTTTCTTTCCTTCTGCTAGGGGTGTCAATTGGGTCGAGTTGGCTCGGAAGTCCGGAAGTCCGACTCAGTTTTAACTAAGTTTGGGTCGGAAAAATGAGTCTGTTAAAATTTTTTGGTCCGGTCTGGTCCGGTCCGGAAAAGAATAGGGCCGGGTTTGGATTTTGTGAGGCCCGACCCGATCGGTCCGCTGGTCCGAAAAATATAAAATAATTTATATAAATATAAAATTTATATGTAGAATGAGAATTATATGTATTTTTTCTACCATAAAACTACTAAAAATATAATATTTTATAAGTTAAATGTTAATATAGATATAAGTAAAATATATATTATTTTTATAGATATATTATAGTAGATATATTAAAATTATATATTATATGAATAAAAATAATATTTTTCTTATTTTTTTGGGCTGGGCCGAGCTTAACCGGACTTTTCCTGGGCCGGGCCGGGCCGGGCCACCCATATCGGGCCTATCCCCGGGCCTAGGCCGGGCCCGGGCCGGCTTTTAAAAAATTGGGCCTGGGCCGGGCCTAGCAAGGCCCGGTCCAAGCCCGACCCATTGACATCCCTACTTCTACTACCCAGCATTATCCTATAGTTTTTTGTGTTCTTTTTATGCATTGGAAAGTGTTCCCAGTTGAGGGATTGGGTGATATAAATATCCAATATTGTCTATCAAGGGACTACAGTGGCCTGTACTCAAAGGCAGGCGATTCTTTCAACTTCTTTACTCCTTTTTCTTTTAATGAGATCTCTCTGTGAGGTGTAAATACCGTCTGGAGTTAAAAAAGAAGAGAAAAGCTTATTGCACTTTCACATTACATTTTAAGTGCAATGTGATTAGACAACAAGTCTATATGACATCTAACAATTAGATTGTCACTTTATCACTCCTCATGTGAGGAGTGCCACTTGGACTATTGTCTAGTCACATTGTACATAAAGTACAATATACAAGTGCAATAAGTTTTTCTCAAAAAAGAAAGGGAAAAATTATATGTGCAGTGTCAATCCAATTTCAGATCTGTGATTAGTTTCTTTTACGTTTATCTATTCTAAGTCTTCCTATCTCATCTGAATATCTGCTGCAGATTCGCCACTGTAGCAAGCTTGAAAGAGAAAAGGTTGGACAACTTAATGTCTAGGCCCCATCTTAGGCTCCAATGTAACCATGCATGACTGAGACTTGTAAATGACATTTTCCCTCCTTCCCCATGACCGATTCCATCATATTTTGGCTATGTTTGAGCATGACTGTATGATGCAGAATCACAATTTCATGGAGCTTTAAACACAAAGGGTTTGATAATTGATATCTAGGCCATGTTTAAGCTTATATATGGTTTCCATTACACACTGGATATCATACCATCCCAACCCGAGGTTCAGATCTCTCGCGTGTTTTGAGAACCGTGTACAAATAGCACTGCAGAATCGTAGTGACTTGACGCTCCAGACATAAAACGTTAGATAATTCGATATCTATGCCTCGTCTGGGTCTGAACATGATCCTTCTATGGTTTGGATGTCACCCTGCTCTGTCCCGGGGTTCAGACTTTCTGTGTATCTCGTGTTTTATGCATGACAAGTGCTGCCGAATCGCACAGACCTGAGATCAGTGCTGTCGAATCGGTAGAGTACTCTGCAGAATCAGTGACCAAGAGTCTTATGAGTCAGTAAGACCTCTTGCCGAATCACATGAATAGACCCCCCTGCTGAATCACTCAGGCAGAAACATCAGTCTTGCAGATTCAACCAGAAATATGAAATCCATGAGACCTCGGGTTAGATTACGCGATATCTATGCCCGATTAAATGGACTCAAACACCATTTGATCACTAATCGGGTTCACTTTTGGTCTCGGTAGCAACCGGTCTCCTATTAGGCATGCCTTGAGAACTGGCACCATGTACCATTTAGGTGATGTCACCTTTTGACATACACCTTGTCTTCGGTACCGCCTCCATTACGGTGGACGAGTATCATGTTTTTCCCCCATCATCCAATGTAAGGGGAAATGATGCCGGATTTTCGTTTAAACATTCGAATTGGTGAGCCCTTCCTTATTCCTCTGTTTGAGTGAATATGCAGCCTCTCAACAGTGTCTTGCCGATTCGGCAGGCCTGCTAATTCTGTGCATATCTTGCTGATTCGCTGGTGTGTCGAATCAGTCTGCCTTTCCGAATCAGGGCATGGTTTACCGATCCTGTCTACTCGCCGAATGAGTCTGGCTGCCGAATCAGTTTGTTTTCTGATTGAATGATTTGTCTGCCTTACCGAATGGGCTAAATGGTGTCGAATCACGAAAAGCACCATGATAATTAAGAGCATGTCAAACCTATTGCATGACTAAAAAAAATGTAATAAATAAAAGAACAAATGAGCAAATTGACCTCAAGAGATGAAGAGTACATACACTCTAACTCTCGCTAACTCCCCAATAGTTGAACACATTTAACTCTCCTGCAATTTTAACTGCAATTTTGGGGTTTTATTCTACACCTTTATCGGATGTCCCGTTTTAGGCCACAAGACTTTCTATTCTGATGATTAATCAAGGGTTTTCTCTTTTAAAAGAGATGTAATTAACGTCGTTGCGCTTAGGCAATGGCGGGATCTTGGTCCCGACCTGATACTCACTTTCGTTTGACGAAGTCAAATGTCACACAAATAGGCCTAAAGTCCTTCGGCAGAACATGTTGTCACTTCAGTGATTGGCACGCATGCGCTATACGAATGCAGGTTCGTCTCTTGTTACTACCGCTCAAGTAGCACCCGACGGGACTTGAATTCGCAATATGCATCTATACACATGAGAACAGAATCAAAATTTTAAAATAATTCATGATGGATCCACAAATCCATTTCCACAAGTCCTTAAGAGGCATATCCCGAGGACTTACAAAACATAACTCTCAGCTCACTCACTCTCACTACTATTGGCAGCACACGACACCACAAATCACCTCTGCAACCGTCCGACACCGAGTTCCCGTGATGATGAGCCCCTAGTTGAAGAGAGTAGGGGTGAGCCTTGCGAACAAGGTCTAGTA
Source organism: Colocasia esculenta (assembly GCA_014218235.1). NCBI lineage: Eukaryota > Viridiplantae > Streptophyta > Magnoliopsida > Alismatales > Araceae > Colocasia > Colocasia esculenta. The sequence goes on along the minus strand of CM024757.1, from coordinate 9,312,236 downwards.
GGGATTATCAGTCCCTTATCGGCTAGAGTAATAGGAACTCCCGAAAATAGTAAACTAGTTACACTCGAAAGCAGTAACTGAGAAACAACGATACTAGCTACTACAAAACAACGGAAACAGAATAACACCACGACCGCCAACGAATTAAGAATGTCAAGTTTTTCATTACTCATAATAAAATAACTACTTAGAATAGCGAAACATATTGTATTTGTCGAGAAATGCAAAATGCTATGTAAATTATATTCATTATGTATTTTGACCAATTGTATTGTTTCTTTGTGGATTCCTATACAAAGTTTTTTTGGATGTGTTTTGGGGTACTCCTTTATCATTTCATCCAACAAAAACAGTTGTTCTAATTCTATGAACTTTTAGAACGTTCTTCTCTTGAATATCATTCCTTGGAAGGTATCGGAAAAGAATTGGAATGTAATAATATTGATTCATACAGAACAGAAGAAAATGTTCTATATTGATTCAAATATTGTACCTATGGGATAGGGATAGAGGAAGTGGAAAAAAATTGAAGATTTCACGTATTACTTTTGATCGAAAAATCAATCTGATTTATTATGTACCCTTCGCTCGATGAGAAAATGGGTCAGATTCTACAGGATCAAAACTATGGGACTTAAGGAATGATGGAAGGGAATAAAAAAAAGAGTGGGAAAGACAAAAAATTGAAATGAAATAAAGAATAAAACAAAATCAAAATGAAAATCAATAAGTAAATAAATAAGTATAAGTAGAAGAACCTAGATTCCAAATGAACAAATTCAAACTCGAAAAGGATCTTTCTTATTCTCGAAGAATGATTAAAGCGAACAGCCCAACCCTTGAAACATACTATAGCCCCAGGTGGCGAAGAGCCGACATCGAGGTGCCAAACCTTCCCATCGATGTGAACTCTTGGGGAAGATCAGCCTGTTATCCCTAGAGTAACTTTTATCTATTGAGCGACGACCCTTCCACTAGGCACCGTCGGATCACTAAGGCTAACTTTCGTCCCTGCTCGACGGGTGGGTCTTGCAGTCAAGCTCCCTTCTGCCTTTGCACTCGAGGGCCAATCTCCGTATGGTCTGAGGAAATCTTTGCATGCCTCTGTTACCTTTTGGGAGGCCTACGCCCCATAGAAACTATCAACTTGAGACCGTCCCTTGGCCCATAGGTCCTGACACAAGGTTAGAATTCTAGCTCTTCCAGAGTGGTATCTCACTGATGGCTCAAGCCCCCCCCCCTTGGATGGAGGCCTTCTTCGCCTTCAACCTAAGCTACGTAGGAAAATCCCAAAGCCAATCCCAGGGAACAGTAAAGCTTCATAGGGTCTTTCTGCTTTGGTATAGATAGTCTGCATCTTCACAAACATGTCTATTTCACCGGGCACTCTAGGGTCGGGCCACACATGTCTCTCGCAGAAACCAATGGAGTCGGGCACCACGAGGAAGCAACTCTCAGTGCACATGTTGAGATAGAGAGCTCATGGAGAAACCATGTGAAAACAGAGTTTCACCACATAAGCACGGCCAACCCAGACACTTACAAGGTTGGGAAGCCACACACAACATCAACCGGACCTCAGACACACCATGAGGTTGGCTCACCACACGCAGACACGCTTAGGAGTCACCACGAATGAACGCCTAGGGAACAGAGACACTGAGAAAGCACCTGAATTGGAAGCCACCCCACTCCATCTCTCAGTACGCCAACCGGGTATGGCAACACACTTGCCCCAGCTCTCGAACTACAGGCAAGGCCGGGGTGCAGAGCAAGAGCGAGAACAAACCATGATACAATGGGAAACACAGGGAACTATGACCAGGTGCCAAACCAACAGCACCCTTGGAAGCTAGACAGTGTCAGGTTAGGACTGCCATGCAAGCTAGAGAAACGGGCCACACATGAAAACACACTGAAAGGAAACACCGTCACAACACAGCAACCACGCCACCACCACAGGCAATCAAGAAGGGCACACCGACCACTCACCGCTCGCAGTTGGCTCCTGCCTACCACCTCCCCGAAAGAGTGTGATCGGTAAGCCACCTCAAGAGAACACCAAAAGAACAACAACAATCGCAGCTTGGACAAGCTGTGGCCCTATGTCTGGCAACCACTATTTAGCTCCAGAACCACGCATGGAGAGGCAATAGAAGAACGTACTATCTGGGCCACATTGGAAAGAAACTCCACAACCACCTCGGGGTCCCACCCCAGCCAAAAGAGCTCTACAAACGACTCAGCGTCACTATTCAACCATCGTTTTCTCCTTTGCTAGCAAGTCACTAAACTCGAGCACGCCTGTAGCTTGGAGTACTCCCTCGATGGGCTCACGGGGTCGGGGGGGGGGGGGGGGGGGGGGGGGTCCTAGAGAATGGTAACAACCTCTCAATGAGAGAAGTCTTTAAGTGCCGAGCACTGGGAGAAAAGAGAACAAGTGGGGCACAACAACAAAGCACAACACACAACTAGCTTGTAACCCTCAACAAGCCCAGCAAGCACCACGCACGCACGGACCGACCTCTCCAGACACTCGAGAGGGCCGTCGGCCAACACAAGCACACGCAACTTAACTAAGAGCTCAGTACACCAAAAGTCGGTACAAAAACCCGTCACGATCCTACTAATCGGTTGGCCTCTGGTCAATCAATTATTAGACAGGCATGACCCACCTGGCGATGCCACTAGGACTCGTCCACAGAGGTGTCACCTTCAGCTAATGAACACAATAGTACAACTATTTGCATTCCCTACCTGAAGGTCCTGAGGACAGAGCCTGCCCTCGGGCCCACACCAACACCCCAAACCCGAACCATGAAACTCAAACGGTAACGCATCCCCTAATATGGACACCTTAATAACACGTCGGTACAGGACGACGCCACAAAAGCCCTAATGCGTCGGAGGAACAGGGTGTGATATGAACACATATGGGCACCCCGTCGCAACATGAACGCGTCGAATGAGCCCACCTCGACACGAACGTGATAGACCAAGCAGACGCCTTCACTGGTAACGCATCGCCCAAGATTGATGCGTTACTAGTGTGACGATAGACCCTGGGATGCAGCATCCCAAAGGGTTATCCCACACACACCACAACCCCATACGAGGGAGGGAAGCACGAGGAAGCTAGAAAACACATCTAGAAGGTGAAAGGCACTCCGATCCACTCAGATCAAGAAGGAAACAAGCATCTCTACCTTCAAATGAAGAAGCCGACCCGTTGGGGCCCTTCTCGTGTGAATGTCCACCTCCTCCTCGCTCCACGAAAGCCGCACAATGTCGGGCCATCTCGATCCTACTTGAAACACACCAAAAGAGGGAGAGGGAGAGATCTCCCACTGGATGGGAGAAGGGAGATGAGAGAGGGAAGAAAGGGGAAGAGGGAGCGCCAGCCAAGACTTTAAGCCTTCGACACCAAAACACGTCAGAGCGACCTGCCGCGTTAATAACCTTAACCCATCAAGTCCCTTTGCTGCGACACCAATGCCTCCACATGGACAACCGCGACAACCAGACAAGTCGTACTGACACGTTTGCCACACTAACAGATGTCAGACGACCTGCGGAGAAGACTAATGCGTTCTGCTGATCGGATACAACACAGAAGATGATGGCGACTAACGCGTCGCAGGACCAGGTCACGTTACAAAGATTAACGCGTCAGACTCTATGGATTTCTCACTAACGGAGCCAGTCACCAGAATGGAGCGAAAACTTAGGATATTACAACTCGAGACAACAATATAGAGCTTGAGATAACACCTTGGTAGACGCTAAAATAGGAAGTTAGGTCGGCCTACACTCCACTTGTTAACTTGATAAAATCAGCCTACACTCCACCTGTTAACTTGGCAGACCTTAGCTTGGTAAGCAGAACTGGGCCTGGTGGATCCTAAGCTCGATGAAGCCTTCGACTTGGTGAAAGTGAAACAATAGAAACTCATGTCTAATGACTCAATCAATGGATCTTATGTGATTGACGATTACCTAAGATGACTAGTGCCTTAAGAAGGATCTCATGATCGATTACCATGATCTCCACCTATGATCCTTGCAGCGGGTATAACAACCTATAATGGTCACTATCCTAGGATTATGCCCACAACACTTGGCCTTACAATTACTCTATGTCAATAGCAGAGATTAGTCTATACATACATTGCACAACAAAGGGCATCGTTATAATCTGCTGCACCTGGATCAGAAACTAAAGAGTTGTTATCAACATGCATCTTTTGATCCCCCTATCGACAAGAGGCGAAGAGATTGTGAAATAAGGCCCTTCACTTGGCAACTAAACATCTGGGGAAGCGAGGCACCGGTAGCAGAGTGTAGACTCCATACCATATGATACTTATGTACTTAATTGCAAGAAGGGACTTACCCATTATAATCAAAATCAATCGTACTTACTTTCTATATCTCCCCAAAGAAAAACTTATGAAATCATATGAGGAATTCAAGAAGCTGAGAACGAGCTTGGCGGTGGTATATATATTTTGTTTTTCCACATTGTATCTGACTTGCGAATACTGCGTACAATTCTACCTAAATAGCTTCGCGTTTCACTTACTGAGTAGATTGGGTGTGTTTCACTTACGTAGGCCCAAATAAGAGCTCCCACTTTGAGTTAAAAGGATCATTCAGAACAACTTATTTTTTAGGAAGAATTACCAATCAATCTTTATTTTTTGAGAATTTATTTTTAAATCTCTGACAATTATTTAAGTCTTTTAAAAAATTATGTAATTATGTATTTATCTCTATAATTATAAATATGTAAGTTAGACATTTAAAAATAAGTCATCAAAAAATAAGGACTGATCGATACGTTTTCCTATTTTTTTAGAGATTTTTGACTTCTGGTCTAAAAAGGTGACTTAGAATTAATTTTAAGTCCAATTTATAAAAAAAATTAATTTTAGGTCCAAAGACTGTTAAAGATTTAATATGAAATCCAATCAGTTATCTCCACTTACATTTTTTTCAAAAACCCTATTTTACCCTCTCCCCGTGGGAAACCTAGCTCCTTCCCCACACATTCCCAGACGCAACCCTACCCACCCCGGCTCCCCCCACCCCGGCGATCCCTCCCCCACCCCGGCCCCCGGCGAACCCACCCCGGCTTCCCCCACCTCGGCGATCCCTCCCCCACCCCGGCGCCCCAGCCCCCACCCCGCGAGGGCTTCCAGCAACGGGCGAGCTTCCGGCCAGGTATGCTTCTCCTTTCTTCGTTTTCTCAAGCGCCGCAATAAACTCGTAGAAGGATATTTTGATGGTGCTATGTGATAGGCATGACCCCGTCAACGTCGAGCCATCTGTATCTATCTGGCTTTGTCCCCTTCGCGTTTGTGGAGTGGATGCCGGCCGGTGGGTCGCAGTCTGAAAGATCTGGTCGCCAGTTCAGACAGTGAGACAGATGAGACATTTGGGGACTCGGTTGCTATCTTAATTAGACCGAGAGGGAAGTGGGTGGCGTACCGAACCGTGCAAAAAGATAGCATCATTTTTAATGTTTTCATGGCAGCTAGGGCTCTGTCCTGCACTTAGACCAAGTTGCTTCAAAAATCTCCCTGATTCATTGTTTCCCGTAAGACCAAGTTGCGAATCTCCATGATTTCATTGTTTCCCATGGCTGGAAACATACATCTGTTGCAATAGATAACATGTTCCTGTTATTGTACAATTTAATTAGCTGAAAACTATCTAGCTAGATGCTACTGAAATCAACTGAAATGCTACTGTCTCTGCAGAACGGAATAATGAAATAATTCAGCTCACATGTCCTCTGCTACTAATAATATTTAGCAATTAATATCACGCAAGATTGGGTTCCAAGTGTAGAAACTTTAAGGACTAATTCAGATTGATTTATTAATCGATTATAGAATGCTCAAAGGAGGGGCAGGTGGGTGGGCGGGTGCCACCGGACGTACTGTTCATCCAGTTCTTCTCCAGCTGGAATAATCGTCTCTGCTATACATATCCATACAAAGCAATGACGTCTATCTTTCTGGCTCGCCAGAGAATAATCGTCCCTGCTATTCATGGGCAAAACGGGCTTTTTCTCCTCTCTAACGTCAGTTATCTGATGGAAGAGCCTCATTTGGACCTAAAAATAAATATTTGGAATGCTCGGACCAGATGTTAAAATATATTAGTCAATAGATTTAAAAATAACTCCTCTCTTCAGATTTGGACCGAACGTTGATTCCCACATTTTTTTAAGATGTAGGTCAATAATTAACTACACGTCATGGCACTAACGTAAAGCAGAGGCAGTGGTGATCGATGCCATCAGCGGATGCCGACGAGGGTGGGAAAGCAGCACGTCATAAGCTTTTGCTATGCCAGCGCGCCATGGTAGCAGACCATGTATAGTGCCATACAATATGCGTAAATATGTATAAAAAATCCAGATAAAAGTTGCTTATTTGCAACCACATCAATAAGCCGTCACAAATATACGCCTTTGTTTGCAACAACTTCTCTTAATTGTCGTAAATAAGATGTTAAAAATATGGGTGGATAAATTAATTAGAAGTCCTTATCAAATATTTGACTTATTTTCTAGTTCCTAATAAAATTATAACTCATTACAGTAAGTGTTATCATATGTTACAGTATATATTAAGTTTTGTTATAATAAAGACCTCCCATGTTACAGTCAAAAACTATTATTAATTTACTCTAATATATATATATATATATATATATTACATAAAAAATGAGATATAAATAGAGTGTTGGCTTCTAGTGAACCGTTACAAATACTCCAACTTTTGTGAGACTATCACAAAGCCGTCGCAAATAATATGACTAAATAATATTTAAATAAAAAAACTCTTCCAGATAAAAGTCGGTCGTGTATTTGCAACAACATCAATAAGCTATTACAGGCTATCTTACCACCCAGATCAGTCAGATGATATAGATTCTTTTATTTCTCTACATGTTCAGCCTCAAACATGGCTTCAGGTAGCATGAAAGAAAGCTTGCTCTTGCAATAGTAGATGGTTTTTTTCTTCTTATGTCTTTTCTGTTTCAATGTTATATATTAATAAGGTGCCTATTAATATACATAAACCTCATACACTCTTATGGTAAGATATAAATGGATCATTTCCTAGCTATATATAATTGTTATGTGCTCTTATGTGATGTGTGCACTTTTATGCCTTGGTGTATTTCTTCTACCCCCCCCCCCCCCCCCAACTCACATGCTCATATTGATGCTTTACCCTTGAATAGAAGTGCGATATTTATTAAGGATAAACAAGTATATTATTTTTCCTTTTCATTCTACTGTCCATTTGATTTTAAGCATATACATGATATGGCATAATCTCAAATAAATGGCATAGTACCTGTGGGAAAAAAAAATTTCAAGGTGGGGTTAACATAAGACATTTGATTTAATACTTACTTGGAAAGAGCATCCCACCAATCAATGTCTTGGAAGGCAAACTTTGTTTCTTTGAGAATGAGTGCTGATATTCAAAGTATGAAGTCAGTCATCTCAGACCTGATGTCGCAAAAATAACCTCATTTTTTACCATTTGTTTTAATTTTCTATTATGTACCGATTGCTTTACGTGAGTATATTGTTGGTATAATCTGCTTTGGCATTTCCTTTTTAGAGTTATTTAGTTTCCTTTGTAGTGTTAGTTATGGAAGTGTTGTAGTGTCGTGATCGTTAAGTTTAATAATTTTAGTGTGGTGTTTGGATCAATGTGTGGTCATTGAGTCTTGATTGTGACTTTTGTACGTTGTGTGAGTGTTGTGGGCCGAAAATTTCAGTCCAAATAGCTCACTGGTTCTCTGCTTGAGAACGCATGCAACGAGGGTGGATGTCGCGTTCTGAACGTGACAGACCCCTACGATGCGATCTCATTGCCGCCTTTTTCAAAGTTTTGTCTACTTGTGTGATGCATGACATGCGTGGGGCCCATGCGTGGGGCCCATGCATGGCACCATCTTTGTGAACGCAACCTCTTGGTCCATCGCGTTCTGAACGCAATAGTCACCTACGTCGCGTTCTGAATTCCGATTGGCTTAAGTTGTGTTTGTCGGTCAAACAAAGCAGGGAGCTCTGTTCAACCGAGGGAGGAGTTGCTGAGGGTGGCTGTGGCAATTTCGGTTTAGTGGACGTTCGTTTAGTGTGGTTTTTATGCGGAAAGGTTGTCCAGAGTATGGGAAACACCGATCGAGTGTCGTTCTTCACGTTCTTTGCGTTGGTAGGGAGATGTATCCATTTTGTTGTGTTATTTGAATGGTTTAAAGCATGTGAATCGTGAATTGATGTGTCAATGTGATTTTCATATGTTTTAGTTGGTTTGTAGAGATTTGGATTGAATGGGAAATTAATGAGGTTTCATGTGATTTCCGGTTGAGACCGAGGGTATGTCATTCTGTTCCAATGTGTTCTCATTGTGAGCGCGACGCATCGGGCCGACGCGTTCTTAACGCGGCCGATGAGGTTTACATGTTCATGTTGTGAATGCAATCTATCAGGTCGTCGCATTCTTAACGCAAAAGTCGACCCCGTCGCGTTCTGCTTTCCGAAATGTGTTGTGCTATGTTTGACAGTGTGGATTTTGTGTGTGCCTGGTTTTGGTTATTTAATGTGTATTTAAGATGTTTAAATCATGTTAAAGTTAGTAAAACATGAATTAGTGATTATTAGATCAAGTTATGATTAGTTAGCAATTAATGCTCATCATGTTAATTATGCTATATAAGTAATAAGGTTGTGGTTTAAGAACGTGTGGTTTAGAGATCGTGAGCCTATGTTTTAATGTGTTGTTTATCAATTGATAATGATTAGTATGGATTGTTGTAGTCTATGAATGAGGAGTTTAGCGTTGTGGTTCAATACCCGATAGTGAGCAAATAATGATTGTTGTGGTTTATAAATGAAAGGCTTGAAAGTATGTTTGTGTTTGGTTGTGACGTGTGTGGTTTGCCGAGTTTGGTGGTCTGACGCTTACTCTGGAATATCTCTCCAGTCAAGTACCTTAGGTGCAAAAAAAAAAAAAAAAAGTCAAGTACCTTAGGTTCTCTGTGAGCCAGGCACGTTGTACTCGAGATTTGTCCCAGTACTGTGTGTACTGTAGAGGTCTATGTCGTCTTCCTAGACACCATTCTCATTTGTTGAGTAGCATGTCCGACTGAGAGAAAGACAACTGTGTTGAGACAGTAACTTGTGGTGTGCAAGTGTTTTTTTGTTTAGTCACTTGTAGCATATTCGTGGTTGGGAGACGGACACCAATAAACGTATTGGTCCCCAGCTAGTCTTGTGTTACCACAGCCTCACTCTGTGAACTACGGAACCTGTAGAGGTGTGTCAAGAGTGGGTCTGCATGCAGCGTGTGTCACTGTAGAGTGGTATTGGTGGATTTCCACAGTTCTTTTACTTACGCAGTATTGTGGTGAATCTGTAGTTGGACATTTCGTCCGTGGCTGCGAGACTAAGGTGTTTCTCGTATTGGTTTGTTCGGGTTGGATACTGACGTCATGAACCAGTAGTCATAACTAGTATGGTAGCGTCATTCCTTCCGATTCTGCTTGTGATTTACTCTATGATGTGTGTGGTACCGTTGGCTTAATACCGCTTAGTTTTACAGTTGCTCTAGTGTTTTATTTAGTGTTCTTATGATGGTTTATCTTTGTTGCTTGTTGAGTTTAGTGGCTCCTGGTTGGAAGTGTGTTTTTGGTTAATCAAGATGTTATAGTAGTTCCCCTTAATTGCACAAGTTTATTATTAATTAGTTGTTTACCTGTGAATAGTAAGTTGTTTATTTATGTTCATTAGAAAGCATGTTTAGGTTCCAACTTTATGTTCCTTTTAATTGTTACATGTGAGCTAATCGGTGGACTTGTGTTAGTTGGCGCTTCCTTTTTGTTACTCGTGGATTATATATATTATTATTGTTTTGAGGAGTTTTCCTACTAAACCTTTGATTTTATGAGGTTCACATCCCTACACCCCTCTTTTAGATGTTTAGCAAGTGTGGTTTTGTGGAGGCAAACTTATGCCACCAGCAGTAGTGTGAGTTGTGGCTCTTGTTGTACACCTTGAGGTATGCCCCAAGCTTTTATACTTTTATTTTGAACATGTAATAATGTAGTGGGACAATGTAATTTTATGAATATATATGAGATCATATACTTTATCATGTATCTTAATATAGTGTGATTATTTTTTATATTCATACTGGATATGTGTGTGACATATCTTTTGCGAGACTTCAGTCTATTTGCTGGAGGCAAGTCTAAATATAGAACTTTTTCAGACATAAATATCCAGTGTCGCTACAAATGTGGCTCAAGAATTTTGACCGAATTAATTTGTTTGAGTGTCCGTCTTTCAAAATGGACATCATCTGATGTCCTTTTTTTTACTCCCTTAGGAAATATAGGTCTCTGTATATAGATGAAAGAGGGGGAAAAAATCTGATGCACATTTGGCTCCATTGTTTTTGAAATGGACACCATCTGACTTGCCAGGTTATCTTCCATATAAATTGTCAGAAACTTAATATCTAAATTTTTCTCCCCATCAAATTTTAATTTTTTAAAATTTTTATAAACTTTTCTTTCATATATATATAATTTGTTATTTTACATGTCTAATATAGAATGTTACTGCAACACACGAAAATGAAGATCAAGGATGAGGATCAGGTGGATTTATTATGATGCTTTTTTGATATTATATTAAGTTAACTTTCAATATTGCATTAACAACAGATTAAATTTGTCGCTAATACCTCATTTCTTGTAGTGTTGGTTGTATGTCAATGATATTGTTATTATATTGAAAAAATTTGTAAAAGCTTTTCTACAGTTTGCATTGCAAATTAGTTATTTCATGTTTAAATAATTGTGCAACAATTGTAAACCGTCGCAAAAGAAATATTTGAACCGTCAACAAATGTCGCAAATAAATTATTTGTGACGGCAAAAATCGTCGCAAATGTTTCTTTTGTGATGGTTACAACTGTCGTAAATATCCACCACAAAAGATATTTGTGACTTCAACTGTCACAAAGTGATCCCAAATACTCTGCGACGACCGGAGCCATCACAAAGAAACTTATTTATGAGAACGAATTAAATATATCGCAAAAAATATATTTGTGATGGCTCTTAATTGTCGCAAATTTTTTTTTGCAATGGTTGTAACTGTCGCAAAATATGTATTTGACCGTTCCAATCGTCACAAATATTTTATTTACGACAATTAAGAGTTATTAAAAAAAGATTATTTGTGACAATGATAAATTATCACAAATATTTCTTTTGCGATGTTTTTTATTCAACGTCACAAATAAATTTTTTGTGACGCTTTTTTATATGTCGTCGCAAATAACTCTTTTTCATCGCAAAAAATGTTTGAGACGGGAGTATTTGAGACGACTTTTGTGACGGCGCGGTCACCCATCACAAATAGTTTTTGCGACATAGTTTTTACTTTTTGCTTACTTTTTGCAATGGCTCTGAACCTTCGCAAATACCCTTTGCACAGTAGTACTATCACTTGGCAACTAAACATCTAGGGAAGCGAGATAGCAATAGTTGAGTGTAGACTCCATACGATATTCATGTACTTGCAAGAAGGGGAATTACCCATAATCAAAATTATATCTATATCTATTTCTTCCCAAAGACAACTTACGGAATCATATGAAGAATTCAAGAAGTTGTGAACTAATTAGAAGTGGTATATATATATATATATATATATATATATATATATATATATAATATATATATATATATCATTCTTCCCATGGTTGGCTGTGCCCACTGCGGATCGTGCCTAGGACCGTGCCAACACTGTGAGAAGAGGAGGAGGAGCAAGGAGGGGGTGGAACGTGGCTGGGGTGGGAGAGTTGCAACGAAGGAAGGGGGAGGACCAATAGGAGGGGGTGTGGGGAAAAGGGGGGTGCTGCGGGGAAGGCACAAGCAGGGGCGGACTTAGCAAGGGCCTAGTGGGGTCTTGTGACTTCACTGGATAAAAAAATTTATATTAAGTGGATAAATTTTCACTATAGGTGACCCCACTGAAATTATATGAGTGTACTATTAAGACTCTAATGAAATAAAATTCTGGATCCGCCATTGGACACAAGGTCACACCCATCGGAGGGGGAGGGGGTTGCACAAGGGGGGGGGGGGGGGGGGAGGGGGGGGGGACAATTGCAGCAGAGTTGGGTGGGGGGGTTGTAGCGAAGGGGCCGGGGGAAGCAGGGGGGGGACCAATTAGGGGAAGCAGGGGGTTCACCCGCTAGAGGGGAAAAAGGTGTTGTGGGGAAGGCACAGGGTCGTACCCATTGAGGGGGAGGTTGGCGGCAGTGGGGGGAGGGAGTTGCGTAGAGCGGGGGAGAGTTGCAGTGGAGTGTGGGGGGGGGGGGGGGGGGGAGGGAGGAGAGACGGAGGTTAGAATGAAGGGGGGGGTACACCCGCCGAAGGGGGAAAAGAGGGGTGCTATGGGAAGGAGCAGGGTCGCACCCGTTAGAGGGGAAAGTTGGGGAGAGGGGGATGGCGGGGAGGGGGAGGGGGTGTGTTCGCCGAGGAGGGGTGTTACGGTGCAACGACGGGGGGAGTAGGGGTGGACGAGAGGTTGTAGTGGGGAAAGGGGGGGCGCGAGGAGGGTGTGGGAGTGAGATGTAGAGGGAGGGAGAAGGAGGGGGCACAGGATGGGAGGGGAGAGGAGAGGAGCTGGGATCGGTGCAGTATATATCATATTATACCATGTCAACAGAAACTTGACACGGTCGAGTTCCGTTTCAATGGTCAACTTTGGTTCTTTCACATTCTATTTAACTTGCAAATATTGTATTCAATTCTACCTAGAGAAATACTTGTTACACACTTTAGAGTCGAGGGTGTTATATATATATCTCTTTCTTTTCTCATTGAATAGTCATCATATTGATATGATGTGACACCTAATTCAGAATGTTATATGCACACCCATAAAAAAATGGTGTATAACAAGTATTTCTCTTCTACCTACGTATAGCTTCTCGTTTCACTAGATTGGGCGCGTTTAACTTAGGTAGGCCCAAAAAGAATGTTGGGTAAAAGTGGCTTTAGGAGGGGCAATTATAAGAATGGGAGAAAAGAAACACAAAAGTTTGATAAAGTAAAAGGTACCTCAAAAGTTGTGTTATGTTGTCCTTATGTGAGGGGTCTTTAGTCCCACATGGGATACCCCTAAGGAGTTAAGGGCTTCATAACCCCTAATGTCCATGGGACTATGTCTTATAGACAAGGGTGGAGTTATGCTAGACCATATCACACACGCGCGCCGCCGGACCAGGCCGGGCTGGGCGGGCGCGCGCGTGTGATGACGCGGTCCAGCCGACTTGCTTTGGTACCTTTTCGCTTCTTATTTTTGCATTTTCCCCTTTTTTCTTGAGAGATTGGGCCTGTTTAGACCGTTCCCTGAACCGGCCCATTGTCTTGGGTTCTGCGGCGTGAGGTGTCTCATATAGTGATTAGGGTCTCCCTAATCGTGGTTACCGAAAATCAGAAACGCCTGTTGACTCTTCGTCTGGAGGAACCGCTCGCGACCCTGCTGCTCTCTCCTCGCCCCTTCCCATACCGGCGAGGTCTCCGCGCTCCGTCGTCGCCTTCCCGTCCGGGTGTCTTCGCCGTCGCTCTCCGGTGTTCAGGCCGTCGCGGTCATTGTCGGACGCTCTCTCCGGTGTTCGGTGCATGCTTCCTGCCCTAGCTTTTTCATAGTGGAGGATTTGGTTTCTATATAGCTTTCGCTTTACGGAATCGATCTTGTGCGAGACCGATTCCGTGTCTCGTGGTTGTACCCTGGGAGAAGGTCACCGGACCCCATCGCACCGTATAGTGGGGGCGATACTTTCTCTGAGGCGAGTTCCATTATGGAACGCCTCCACAGTCGTCTTTCGCGCTTTCCTTTTTCTGTAATCACCATGCTTATTATCTGTAATCTCATGTTATATTTGTATTTGTGGGATGCGCCTATGTACATGTTACTTTTTATTGTGTTTACCATGTGATTTGCACTGATTTATATGTTGATGAATCGCCATGCATTATGCCATTATCCCACTGTTTTCATAACAGTCTTAGAGAAAGTATCGACCATGGCTTCATCCTCATCGTTTAGCCCGAAAGTGGACATGTCTGGTATGCCTGCGAAATTTGTAGGGCAACACTTCAAACGTTGGCAACAACGGATGAAGATATGTTCACAATGATCGGGTTGATCTCGGTTATAGATCTAGTCTGATCCCCCTAAAGTGATTGAGGGTGATTCTGCAAGTGCAACAAAGGCTGAGGAATGGAAGGAGAAAGATAGACTTGGACATGGGTGCATACTGACTGCACTGTCAGATGTCCTGTTTGATGTCTATAGTTCTTCTACATTCCTAACCTCGAAGGCACTGTGGGATGAACTTGACCGGAAATACAATACCGAGGACCAAGGTCTGGAAAAGTATTCCGTCGGCAAGTTCCTCAGTTTCACATGTTGGAGGACAGATCTATAGCCGAACAGGCACATGAGTTTCTCCTTATGATCCACGGCTTGGCAGAGGGTGATATGAAACTCCCTGAAAAATTTCAAGTCATGTGCATAATTGAGAAATTTCCAAAGACCTGGCAGGACTTTGGAATGCTCTCAAACATAGAAAGGGATCTATTTCTCTTGATGACTTGATGAGAGCCATTGCCATTGAAGAGGAACATAGAAAGGAGAAACCAGGGATGCCTGTGGAGGCTAGTGCAAATCTTATGGTAAAATATAAGAATAAAGATGTCAAAGGCAAATCCAAGACAGGTTCAACTACACAAATGAAACCCAAAGGAAAAATTCAGAAGAAGAAGAAGTCTGGAGAATGCTGGGTGTGTGTCAAAAGGGTCATTTCCGTGGGGATTGCCCTAAACGGAAAGAAAAGTTGACCCATAAGACTGCTGAAAATCCAGCTCAGGTCAATGTAGTGACCGTTGAAGACTCTTATGGTGACACGTATGTCTCTCTAAACCCTGAGCTATTTACTATTTGAACCTAATGAGTGGTTAGTAGACACTGGAGCCAATGTGTATTGTGCTGACAGGGCTAACTTTGTGTCTTATCAGGCCACCAGTGATTGCTCCGTGACGATGGGTAATGGCAGCACTGCTACCGTGATGGGAATTGGGCGCGTGGATCTGAAGTTTATTTCAGGACGTGTGCTGTCTCTTCACAGTGTGCACCATGTCCTAATGTTAGGAGGAATATTTTATCAGGTTCTAGGTTGGTTAGGGAGGGTTATGAGTTGAACTTTAATTGTAATAAAGTTATTATTTTGTGTCAGAAAACTTTTATTGGTAAAGGTTATTTATCTGATGGATTGTTTTAAAGTGTATGTGAACCATGTGATGAATAAAAGTTTAGATGTTGATGTTGTTTCTACATCTGTTTCTATGGCATATATGTCGTTGATTCATCTAATTTATGGCATGGACGTTTAGGACATATTAATTTCAATTCTTTGAAACGAATGATGAACCTGAAACTGATTCCTAATTATGCTATTGATAATTCTAAAAGGTGTGATATCTGTGTACAGGCTAAACAGCCCAAAAAGCCATTTAAGTCTGTCGTGAGAGATTCAGAAATTCTGGATCTTGTGTATTCTGATATCTGTGAATTTATGGCATATGACTAGGGATCATAGAAAGTATTTCATTACCTTTATAGATGATTGTAGTAGATACTGCTAAGTGTATTTGCTTATGTCTAAGGATGAGCTTTACAGAAGTTTATCATCTTTAAGAAAGAAGCAGAAACACAAACAGGTCAGGTGCTTAAGAGGTTGAGGTCTGATAGAGGTGGAGAATATACCTCCAACCAGTTTAGTGAATATTGCCAAGATAATGGCATTGTTCATGAGACAACTGCCCCCTATTCACCACAGTCTAATGGGATAGCTGAACGAAGAATCGTGTATTCATAGACATGGTCAACTCTCTCCTGCAGAGTTCAGGACTGCCTAACTAATGTGGGGGAAGCATTGAATACAGCTTGCCGTATTCTGAATTATGTTCCCCTGAAACATAAAGTAGTAGTCCATATGAACTTTGGAGAAATAAAAAGTCTAGCTTGAAATACCTTAAAGTGTGGGGGCCTAGCTAAGGCACTTGTCCCTGAACACAAGAGGAAAGCTGGGACCTAAAACAGTTGACACAGTCTTTCTTGGCTATGCTGAAAACAGCTATGCATACAGGTTTCTAGTGATTAAGTCTGAGATTCCTGGCATAGATGTTAACACCATAGTTGAGTTTCGTGATGCTACATTCTTTGAGAATGTATTTCCCATGAAGACTGGTTTACCTCAATCTGTGTCTTCTGAGGCTGGGCCATCCACATCTTCATCCATTCCAGATCATGTGGAAAGGATGACAAATGTGGGGGCAAGTGCATCCAACTCTCATCCTGATTCTGATAGTCAGGAAGAGGAAGTAGAACCTAGAAGGAGTAAAAGACAAAAGATTGCCAGGATTTTGGAAGTGATTTTATTGCTTTCCAAATCGAGGGTGATCCTCCTACCTTCAAGGATGCCATGGCCTCTCCTGAGGCACGGCATTGGAAAGAAGCCATAAAGAGCGAAATGGATTCCATAATCACTAATGGCACTTGGGAGTTGGTCGATCCTCCTCCTGGTTCTAAGACCATTGGATGCAAATGGGTCTTTAAGAAGAAGTTAAATCCTGATGGGACCATTGACAAGTTTAAAGCTAGGTTAGTTGCTAAGGGGTTCAAACAGATGGAGGGGATAGACTATTTTGATACCCTTCCCCTGTAACCAGAATTACCACAATTCGGGTACTGATTGCTTTGGCTTCCATATATGATCTGACCATCCATCAAATGGATGTGAAGACTGCCTTCCTTAATGGTGATCTTGATGAAGAGATATATATGGATCAGCCTGAAGGGTTTACAGCACTTGGTAGTGGGAACAAAGTTTGTAGACTTGTTAAATCCTTATATGGATTGAAACAAGCCCCTAAGCAATGGCATGAAAAATTTGACATGACTGTCATGTCATTTGGCTTTAAAGTCAATGAGTCTGATAAATGTTTTACTACAAGATAAATGGTGATGATTGTGTTGTCCTATGTCTGTATGTAGATGATATTTTGTTGTTTGGCAACAATTGGGAATGATAATTGAGACTAAATCATTCTTGAGTAGAAACTTTGAGATGAAGGATATGGGTGAAGCTAGTGTAATTCTGGGACTAAAGCTGACCAGATCAGCTGAAGGGATAGCTATTTCTCAGTCTCATTATATTGAGAAAGTGTTAGAGAAATTTGGCTATCAGAATTGCAAAGCTGTCTCTACATCCTATGATCCTTCTAGAGTTTTCTGCAAGAATAAGAATGGGATTCCTGTGTCTCAATTGCGGTATTCCAAGTAATAGGAAGCTTAATGTATCTTGCAAACTGTACTAGACCTGACATTTCATATGCAGTGTCTAAACTCAGTAGATACACTAGCTGTCTTGACCACACTCACTGGGAAGGCTTGGATAGAGTGCTAAGGTACCTGAAAGGTACTATGACTCTAGCTTGCATTTTGGGAAATTCCCTGCTGTCCTTGAAGGATATAGTGATGCAAGCTGGATAGCTGAAAACTCAGGAGCAATGGTGTCACAGGGTATGTCTTTACCCTGGGAGGTGGTGCTGTCGCCTGGAGGTCGACTAAGCAAACCATCTTGTCTCGGTCTACTTTTGAGGCTGAGTTGTGTGCTTTGGACACTACTGGTATGGAGGCTGAATGGATCAGGGGTCTTCTTTCTGAACTTCCCTGATGAGTAAGCCTATACCTGCGATCTCTGTGCATTGTGATAATATGACTACAATTGCCAAGATCAAAAGTTCAAAGTATAATCAGAAAGAAAGGAGACACATCCAACTCAGATTGAAATCTGTAAGAGAGTTAGTGTCTCAGGGAGTGATGGCTGTGGATTTTGTTGGTACCAGGACAACACAGCTGATCCTCTGACTAAGGGACTGAATAAAATTCAAGTCCAGAAATTTAGGATGGGGATGGGACTGAACCCATCAGAAGTTCTCCTTCAGTAGCAACCCAACCTATCTGAGTAGAGATCCTACAAAGAAGGTTCAATGTGGTAATAACAAGCTGATTGAGAGAATGGTAGGCACTCAAATTATTAGATATCTCATATCTGAGTTCCTCCCCTGAATCCTAAAGCTAGTGCCTATGACTGCAAGATTAGGTTGAGTTGTATACTCTTAATGGGTTCAAGCCTGGTAAGGCAGGATGTAAGCAGTGCATCCTTGGAGAAGCCCCTAAATAAGTACTACTGTGAGGCCGCAGTTAAGGAATTGGGTTATTCCTGAATGTACTTATAATACAGGAAAGGGCGTATGGCCATAATGCGCCACCTTTACGATTGCTATCTTAACCTATATCATGTTTTTTCCTTTGACAACTCTCACCCTAAAGAATCAAGTTCAAGACTTAGTTCACTTCGATTCTGTGGGAGTCAGATTTGGAATACTTAGGTAAAGGTTCAAACACGAAAGGTACATTTACTGAAAGCATGGTATGTTTATCCTCTTGTTTATTCCTCATTATCAAACCTTGTGTTTGTGGGGGAATGTTGGGTAAAAAGTGCTTTAGGAGGGCAATTATAGAATGGGAGAAAAGAAACACAAAGTTTGATAAAGTAAAAGGTACCTCAAAAGTTGTGTTATGTTGTCCTTATGTGAGGGGTCTTTAGTCCCACATGGGATACCCTAAGGAGTTATGGGCTTCATAACCCCTAATGTCCATGGGACTATGTCTTATAGACAAGGGTGGAGTTATGCTAGACCATATCACACGCGCGCCGCCGAGCCGGCCGGGCTGGGTGGGTGCGCGCGTGTGATGACGCGGTCCAGCCGACTTGCTTTGGTACCTTTTTGCTTCTTATTTTTATGTTTTCCCCCTTTTCTTGAGAGATTGGGCCTGTTTAGACCGGTTCCCTGAGCCGGCCCATGTCTTGGGTTCTGCGGGCGTGAGGCGTCTCATATAGTGATTAGGGTCTCCCTAATCGTGGTTACCGAAATCAGAAACGCATGTTGACTCTTCGTCTGGAGGAACCGCTCGCGACCCTGCTGCTGCTCTCTCTCTCGCCCCTTCCCGTACGGCGAGGTCTCCGCGCTCCGCGTCGTCTTCCCGTCCGGTGCGTCTTCGCCGTCGCTCTCCGGTGTTCAGGCCGTCACGGTCATTGTCACGCTCTCTCTCCGTGTTCGGTGCATGCTTCCTGCCCTAGCTTTTTCGTAGTGGAGGATTTGGTTTCTATATAGCTTTCGCTTTACGGAATCGATCTTGTGCGAGACCGATTCCGTGTCTCGTGGTTGTACCCTGGGAGAAGGTCGCCGACCCCATCGCACCGTATAGTGGGGGCGATACTTTCTCTAAGGCGAGTTCCATTATAGAACGCCTCCACAGTCGTCTTTCGCGCTTTCCTTTTTCTGTAATCGCCATACTTATTATCTGTAATATCATGTTATATTTGTATTTGTGAGATGCACCTATGTACATGTTACTTTTTATTGTGTTTACCATGTGGTTTGTACTGATTTATATGTTGATGAATCGCCATGCATTATGCCATTATCCCACTGTTTTCATAACAAAGAAGACCTCCCACTTTGAGTTAAAAAGCTCAGTTAAGAACATCTTATCTTTTAGATGTAGGTCAAAAACTTCACTGTGGCATGTGGTTTAATTTTAAGATGTAGGTCAATAACTACACGTCATGGCAGTGGTGATGGATGCCAAACAGCGGACGACGCGAGTGTGGGACAGGGGCACGTCATAAGCTTTTGCAATGCCACGGCGCCGTGGTAGTCGTGCCGCGCCGGCCCAGGGCTGGCATTCATATGGGTCTCCATGCATGCTGGGGTGCCACAAAATATGATAAATACTATTGGTTTGCATGCAGGGGTGCACTCAGTATCATACTATAATTGGTTGTTACAGCCCGTGTTATGGGTGACGTGTTCGGTTATTTAAGATGAATGACGTGGATGGATGAAGAATTAATATTACTCAAATTAAAAAATCTGATGAAAAATTCCCATATAAATTTTCGAGTAATTAAAGTGAGGCCGACATATATAGGCCGACCGCCATTCGAATGGCCAATCAGGTTTGAGATACCATGAGGAGACGTGGCCTTCACGTGGAGCCTGTTCTTATCGGATCTCTGTTCCTCGTATTCCACAGTTCGAAGCTCGGAGCTGGACATGGCCGCTCTCGCAGGTTTCGGCGTGGCGATCCGGGGTCGGCCGGAATCTTTCCACAGAGCTGCAGACCGAGGGGGACAAAGAGCAAGTGGAATAGGTGGCGGGGGCGGCAAGCAAGGCAGGCGACACGCGATGAGTACTGCAGCAGGGGATTCTCGCGGCGGAGAAGAAGGCACGCGTCACGCCGGCGCTGGACGGTAGACGGGCTTTGCGGGGGACGCACACAGAAGGGGAGGCACGTCGTTCGGCGTTTTTTTTTTCCTTTTTTGTCCTCGATCGGCTACTCTTTCCTCTAGGATTTTCGAGGCTTGCGAGTTGGTTTCTTCGATCAGACGAGGCATTTGTGGAAGGCTAGCTCTTCGTTTGAAGGGTGGTTCACAAGCTTGCTGGGGTCTGATTTCTTCGTGTATGAGGAGCTGAGGAGACGCTTTTGCCTTTTCTTCGTCCGGCGGCCGACGTGCGCATAGGGTTTCCGGCGATGCAGATCCTATCGATACGGTTTGCTTCACAGGACGGAGGCACGCCTAAGGACGTTCCCCGCTTCCGCGCTGCTTTGTTTTGGAGATTTTTCGGGATTGTGTGTGACAGTTTCTTGTAAATTTTCTCTCTTTTTTTTCTTCCAGTTTGTGGAGACGAGGTATTCGTGTTTATATGATCACAGTTCTATCTGATCTTGTGTCTCTCAAGCATGTAACTTGTCCAGCAAACTACGATGCAGAAATCTGTTTGATTCTTACCTCTAGCAAGAACATACAAATCAAATCTGATTAAATTTCTGTATATATATATATATATATATAGAGAGAGAGAGAGAGAGAGAGCGCGCGCGGGGGTGTGGGGCCTCCCGCCTTTGGCACCCATGCATGCACCTATCCTCTCAGGCGTTGACAGACGCACGTACACATGCACGTACGCACACCTGCGCACGCATGCACGCACTAACCGCTAACCCACACCCGCATGCGCCGGCGCACGCGCGCAAACGCACATACACACGTACACGCGTACGGACTTATCCCTTTTAGGCTATGCCTTATCTTTAAAGAAAGATTCATGCATTGATGGGAAGAGAAATGAGCGATCGATAGAGAGAAATATTGGACCCTATGGCAAATATTTAATGTATTCACTTAAATATATATAGTACTACTTTTTTTTTTTTTTTGATAACGAGGAAATCTCGCCCCGTGTGGCTTTGCGGACTCAAGGATTGGTGTTCGCGAACTCCAAGGTCAAGACTTGGCAGCTCCTACTTTCCGTATACCCGTATTGCCCTTACCCCACTTGATCAGAAAAATCCCGGATTTACACACCTCGAGGATTGCATATAAATCAGGTAAATCCCCCCCCAGGAATCGAGCTCAGGACCTCTTGCTTTTAAGCAAGAGTTCTAACCGATCGACCCAACCGGGGTCCTCATATATAGTACTACTTACTTAATGACATGACAACTCTCATGATTTTATATAAGATATCATGTGAGTTGATACATAAGATAAGCAGAGCATGGACAGCGATGACGACTAACAATTAGTGGTGACGATGTGATAATTGGCGATTAGCAGCGACAACAATTGGTGGCAATGAATGGCAACAGTGGGTGGCGAACGACGGTAGATGGCGACGAACAACGACACACAGTGGACTGACGACAAGTTAAAGTAGACTTAAAAGTTAAAATTTTAAGGGCAAATTAATTAGGAGTCCCTATCAGATTTTTGACTTATTTGTTAGTTTCTAATAGAGATGTAATTTATTACAGTAAGTGTTATCACCTGTTACAGTATACGTTAAGTCCTGTTACAGTAAGGACATTTCTATTACAGTCAGGGACTTCTAATTAATTTACCCAAATTTTAATTTTAAAAATAAAAAGTTTAGATTTTAAAATATTATCTTTATGATTTAAAAATATCAACAAGATTTTTAATAGCCATTTAAGCTCATAACTACTATCATTGAACTCAAAAATATTTCTTTTAGGGTGTAAAAAACTATTTATTAGACTTTTAATAGTTATTTAGAACTCACAAATGATGATTTCAGGTTAAAAATTGTAATTTTAAATTTGAAATAGTAGATACCGCCGGCTCCATCTACCAACCCGTATGATGCTATATGTATGGCGTCAAGCGAATTGTCGTGTGATTATACAAATGTTGTAAATTCTTTCTCATAACAAACATGCTCGACACCATCGATCATAGGCAAGAATTGAATATAGAAATTGAATACCATGTTAGGAGAAATTAAGGTGTATACTAAGGTGGCACATTAGCTAGCTGGTGCGCATGTTTGTGGGAGGGTTTAAAAAAGTGAGATTGGGGGAGAGATTAAAATCTCTCAAGAACAAGTGACACATTTTTAGTAGATGTATCTACTTCGCAGTTGCTTTTAACAAGAACTCCCACTGCAAATTGTGAAATTGGATTAGACATGAGAGAGGAAAATTATAAAGGACGATGGAGATGTATATATGGGTTCGTTAATGTAAATTCATTGAAGAAGTTTTATCTCATATATATCCTCTTTAATTTGCAAACCTTCGATCGGATGGGGGTGGAAGAATCTGACAAAGTCACACCTATAATTCTAGAAACAGGATCTAGCTATAAGAGGAGACCAAAGGTTAGGGATCCTGAAATAGGAGTCTCAGAAAAAACTCTCTTGATACTTAAGTTAGTGTGATTATTGAGCAGTAAACGAGCTAGAAGCAAAAATAGTTAAAGAATACGAAATCGCTCTTCACGAGAGTACGTAGACAAGAGTTCTCTCTTAGTCCTTTTTACGCTAAAAGTCCTTATTGACATCTTGAAGTTTGTTATGGGCTTTAAACAGGCCATAAAGGGCTCTTAATCCTCATCTTAGTTCCTCTCTATCCCTGGGTTTAGTCGTAATCCAGTTGAGAGTCCTTTAGTTGAAGTATTAGACAGAAGCTCAGAGACGAGGTCTCTTTAGAGCCACACGAGGATCTCTTGAGTGGGATTGTTCACTTTAGGATAAACATTGTCTTTCGTGACGTTGATCCTAACTAATTTCCTCGATAGCTTTTTGATCGCTCGGTATGCCCCTGATATTTTTTTCTGACCATTGAGATTAGGAGTGTAAACGGAACCCGATATTTCTATATTCCGACCCAATTCCGATAAAAATTATCGATTTCGGAATCGGAATATGATACCGATAGTTTATCGGAATCGGAATCGGTATCGGATATTCCGATAAGTTATCAGAATCGGAATTGAAAAAATAATCAGAATCGGTATCGGTTATTCCGATAAATTATCATAAACTCAAGGTAAAATTATGGTAAACACATTACCTTATCGGAATTTCGATTCCGGTAATGTTATCGGAATCGGAACTAACCATTCTTATCGGAATCAGAATCGGAATCATATTTCGGTTATCGGAATCGGAATCGGAATCTGTGTTTCTGGTTCCGAATTCGACCCGTTTGTAGCCCTAATTGAGATCCTCCCATGTGGACTGCGATCCGGGGCCTAATAGCACTTCCAGTACTTGTCTTTCCTTTTTGAGCCATTGGTGGTGTAATGACCCAAGATCCGCATTACCAGTAACCAACCAGTAATTCGAATCCTGACCCGCTAACCCACGAGCCGAAACTCGAAAGGGTAAGAAAAGAGTGTCTGAGGAGAACATATAAGTAAATGTACACGCTACAAATTAAAATAATTAACACAAGAACAACTCAGAGTCAAAGCTAAACGCAAGAGTACAGTGGGTACAAAGAAAAGTACCACTCACAGCAGCCAAGCAAGACCAGCACCGGAGAGACAAGGCTCCACAGCCTCGAAAGCCGCACACGAACACCTGGGGAAAAGGGAGTGAGTCTCCGGAAAGAGACCCAGTAGGGCAACTAACCCCCACCGGTAACAACACTACTAAGCAGGAAAGAAAGCTCAGTAAGTAAACACTCACAGCCTGTACAACACACAGGAACCGGTGGCGTAGTACGCAACTCCCTCAGGAGCGCACTGAGAAAAACTGGAACCTCGCAGGCTCGACAGCACTACAAGCACAGCAAACACAACAAGCTCACAAGCAAGAGCTCACACACACTCTCACAAAGTAGGACTAGTAGGGTCTGTGTGCTCGGCGTCCCGGCACCACAGAGTCTCTCAACCCTAACCACGTGTGCACACTACAGACGCTCTCTCTCGCGTCTGGTCCACGACCGGTTTTCCCCTACGCCTGACCCTAGCGGTAGAGAAGGGGCTCCACGGAGACCGGCTCGAAACCACCACAAGGAGTACGCACAGGACAGAGTCGCACTCGGCGTCCTGGCTCACTAGCGGAGGATAACCACACGCTAGTCATCTAGACGGAGTCGCACCCACGCCTAGGAAACACAACAGAAACGGGCACGCGGTAACCCCCACACAAGTACAGACGGAAACACTCTCAACGTCTGAAGTACCGCGCAACGGACAGACACCACGTGTCAACGTCACAACACAGCCAAACACAACGCGAGCACAGGCAGAGACACTCTCTACACCTGGCAGACTGTGCTAACAGGCGGACACCGCATGTCAACACCTCAAACCACGGAAAGGGAAACACACAGCATGCTGGGAACACAACTACAGGTAGACAGCAGCATCGACCGCCGCCAACCAGGAAGTAAACGACAGCATCACATGTCGCCAAGCAAACAGTAGACGGCAGCATCGACTGCCGCTAACAAAAGGTAGACGGCAACACTCCAGACGTCTAGAAAAAGTAGACGGTCACAGGTTGGCCGTTTACCCAAACTCGGCGGCAAAGGATCATGCCGTTTATATCCTACCTGAAGAACCTGACGGTACAGATCTCGCCGTCTAGTTCTCCCCTGAAGAGCTTAACGGCAAAGGATCACGCCGTTTACCTCTTCCCTGAAGAGATCAACGTCAACATCCCTTGACGTTGACTTCTTCAGCCTCCAGCAGCTGAACCAGCCTCCAGCTGATTCCACACAGGGCAAATCCGCCCCACAAACCACAATCTGATGTAGGGAAACACTCCCCTACATCACACTACACTACCACAATGCCGGTAAAACACGATCCAACACATGGATCGGCCAAAACGCCCTAAAACCGGCATGGAGAAAAACCCTCCCCAAAGCTCGATTCCACGCAAATCGCACGCACACAAGCATGGAATAGCACACAAGGAAGCTAAGGGTTTACGTCCCTACCTCAGAAACGCTTAAAAACTCCACATAAACCTCGATTCGCGCCGAACCCCCAGGAGCTTCTCGCAAGAACCGCCGTCCGATCCGTCATTTCCCGCCCGATCCGCCACTGCCACGCGCATCACGACCTTCCCACGTGCTCCCGTCAGCAACCGGAAGTGCTGGAGAAGAACATAGGTGAAAGAGGAGGGAAAAAGAGAGGAGAGGATGAGGGAGAACAGCCCTCGGGTTGCCCCTAAAAACACAGGCCGGATCAGTTGACGTCAACCCCTATTGCCGCCAACTGAACCGCCAACACTTGACGTCCACATCGCATGCCGCCAAGTTCTAGCTCCGCAAAACTCAGGAACTAACAACTAACGGCAAGATCGATGGACGCCAAAGACCTGCCGACGGCAACACCCTTGCCGCCAACACAAAGCCGACGCCAGCCACCTGGACGTCAACCCACTGTCGACGTCAGCACCTCTGGACGCCAACAGGCACAAACCCGGAAGAAGACCCGATAAGGATCCGGTAAAAACCCGAGACGTTACAGCCCTCCCCCCTTAAGGAATTTCGCCCTCGAAATTCACGCAACGCAAGGGGAAGCCAAAAGCAACGTAGAGGTACAAAAACTACACGCGCATCACATTCTCCCGTTACCAGGTCGACACACCACCCGAGTACCGCTGCTGGACAACGCTAACCAGCCGGACTACCTTGTTCCACAACCTCGGAACTTAGCAATCCACAAGAAACGGCAGAACTCTGGTACAATCAACCCAGTGTCATCACTGACACACCACACCCGGGAGAACACGCGACGCAGCAACAAGAAAGGTACCTCCCAAAACGGCAACGCATGGAACGCACCACGGTCGACAGCTACACTGGCGGAAACTAAAGCCTCGAACTTAGGAGCCAAAATACCCAACAACTACTGGACTACCCTGGTCCAGTGACGACTCGCTCATCCACCTCAAAACCAACGAGAGGGAAACGACACGGTCGTCTACACAGGGCCAATCACCTGACACACGCAAGCAGGAGCTACTAACGACTGCTAACACACGCAGTTGTACACTCCAAGCCGTAGGTCGGTAACTCTCCCTGTGGGGCTTCAACTGACGCGACACACAAGGCACCACTCTGCCGCGCTGCATCAGAACAGCTCCTAAGACAAATATCGAAAGCATCGGCACAGAATTTCGGAACTCTCCGAACCCGATCGCAACACCAGGACTGGCGCTGACGTAAGCAGTCACTTCAACTCTACGAAGCTCTGCTCACATTGCACCAACCACACAGAAGGCAAAAACATGCTAGCCAAAAGTCACACACTGCGGTCACCAACCGACCTCGTCGTTGGAACCCACAGATTAGCAACCCACTCTGTCGTAAAACATAACCCGACAGAGGGCGCAAATGCCGATAACAATGCGAGAAACGCCGGTCAGCAACTCACTCCGTCTCCAGCAAAACCCGACAGAGCGCACAGTTGCCTGACAACAACTCGGAAAAACACCTGAGGGTCAACCACCACACTCAGGGGGATAGCCTCACGCTACTAGCCACCGCTAGCACCGGTCATCAGCAAAATCAAAAAGTCACGCGGCGACGAGAACCCAAGTCACATCGCACTCGCGGACAGTCCGCAACACACGGAACAAT
Source organism: Colocasia esculenta (assembly GCA_014218235.1). NCBI lineage: Eukaryota > Viridiplantae > Streptophyta > Magnoliopsida > Alismatales > Araceae > Colocasia > Colocasia esculenta. The sequence goes on along the minus strand of CM024757.1, from coordinate 9,285,079 downwards.
GTCCATTGTCGCCACTAGGTCTCACACAGACCTTCCTCGCGGTCCGACAAGGACAACAGACAAACGCGGAGAAAATCTCAATACGCAAAACGGTATCCACTCACCACTAGGTCTCACCAGACTATCCTCGTGGTCCAACAGGGACACCAACGCACGTGGAGCCACACAACTCCAGAACCACTCACTCCACGGCACAACAAGCCGCGACAAAACACAGAAGACGTTTGGAGTCAAGCCAGCACTTGGCACCTCACAACGTCAACAACACGTGGTCGAGTACTAGCAAGCCAATTGACCTCACTGTCACCAAACGAACGACAGGAGACTCCGCCACCGGCTGCAAGACTCACCACGCCACGCACAAAAGAACCACAAGCCAAAGGGCATAACAGGCCACACCGGCTCCAACCCTTAAGGCACGAAACACAGAGCATCCAAAGACGCTCAAAGTGCAGCACACACAACTGCACCCAGGGCCAACACAACACAGTGCCCACAGAAGGGGACTCTTCACCAGAGACCCACAAGAAAAGCGTACGGAAAACCGACGACATTTAGAGCACAACGACCACCACGTCGGCTCTAGAAAGGCACGCAAAAACACGAAATACCAACTCTGCCGCACGGGGAGCGAAAACCACAACAACTCCATGGCGCACAAGAGTAGGATAAACCATCTGCATCGCAAACGATAAAAGAGGTCAACACCGGAAGGAATGGCATGCAAAAGACCTTCAAGGCACAAGCCGAGGCGCACACCAAATAATCCTTGCTCGGCACACCCAGCAAGAAACACACGGCGAAACCAAACACCGCAACGCCACAACCTCCCACCAAGGTCGTGACACACACACACGCACGACTCCCACAAAACCAACGGAGTCGGCCACAACACGGCGGCAACCCTCGGCACACCCGCCGAGATCGCACGCAATCAGGCGAGAACAACGTCCCACCACAAACATGGCCACCTCAGACCTCCACAAGGTCGAGAGCCGACAACACAAATCGTTCCGAACCCCAGACACACCACGAGGTCGGGAACCCACACATGCCAGTGCCACCACAAACTGGCACCCAGGCACAAAACTACGGGACCAAGAAAACACCGTAGCGGAGACCACCAGAAACTCGGGTCCACACCAAGCCAGACCAACAATATCCACAGAGACTAAACACAGCAAGGACACAATCGCCGTGTCAGCTCGGGCATCGAGCCGTACTTAAAAGTGTCGCGTAAGGGCGTTGTCACAACAACAACATCCACTAAGCCGCCGCCACTGGCCGCCTAGAACTATCACAACGACACACAGCACGAACAGGTCAGCCGACCCAAGGGTGGCACAGAAAACAACGACACGAGGAGAGCAACCAGCTCAACCTCAAAACAACTCAAGGGAAGATAACTCCACCAAGGGTCGCCACAACGCGCACCCTAGCAACACAATATCACGTGGAGCATCACAACCCTGAGCAACCACCGAAAGCGGAGGAAGGAGACACGTAACGCAACGAGTCTCTTCCAAACACAAGACGGAAAATCACGACGCAAGACTATCGCTTCCACAAGAAGCACAGCCAAGAACACAATCACAACACTCACCAGACCACCATCTGGGGAGAAAAACGCCGGGCACAGGAAACAACACAATCCATCCGAGCCACGGGGACACATAAAGTCCCACCGGCGCAACCGAGACACTCGAAAACAACCGCAAAGCAACCTGGCCACGCAACAGCCAGATGCACCACCAAGGGCACACACATTGACCGGAAACACCGCGGCAGACTGTAACACACACAGTCCAACCGACAACGACAGCTCAACAACTCTACACCCTCCCGGAACTTCTCCAAGGTGCCAGAACGCCACAGCGCAGAGCAACTTACTGAGCTATCGACACAAGAAAAACATGGTCCAGTCGAAACTCTACACTGCCCAAGGGGAACACGAAAACTACAGCGTACGTCCTGTGGTTCAGGCCGAGTCTGCTGTGGTGGCGGGGCATCTCTAGCCTCCTGCTAAGATACCCACGCAATCACCTCCCAAACACGACATTGCCAAGGAACAAAGGAAATGAATCCACACAGGACAAGCACACGCACAAAACGCAAAACGACTCCGGTTCGCTTGCTGCTACTGTACTCTTCACACTCTGAGTTATTCGGAACATTTCCTTATATGTCTCGACAGACCAGGCTCTGATACCAACTGTAACGACCCAAGATCCGCATTACCAGTAACCAACCAGTAATCCGAATCCTGACCCGCTAACCCACGAGCCGAAACTCGAAAGGGTAAGAAAAGAGTGTCTGAGGAGAACATATAAGTAAATGTACACGCTACAAATTAAAATAATTAACACAAGAACAACTCAGAGTCAAAGCTAAACGCAAGAGTACAGTGGGTACAAAGAAAAGTACCACTCACAGCAGCCAAGCAAGACCAGCACCGGAGAGACAAGGCTCCACAGCCTCGAAAGCCGCACACGAACACCTGGGGAAAAGGGAGTGAGTCTCCGGAAAGAGACCCAGTAGGGCAACTAACCCCCACCGGTAACAACACTACTAAGCAGGAAAGAAAGCTCAGTAAGTAAACACTCACAGCCTGTACAACACACAGGAACCGGTGGCGTAGTACGCAACTCCCTCAGGAGCGCACTGAGAAAAACTGGAACCTCGCAGGCTCGACAGCACTACAAGCCAGCAAACAACAAGCTCACAAGCAAGAGCTCACACACACTCTCACAAAGTAGGACTAGTAGGGTCTGTGTGGTCGGCGTCCCGTCACCACAGAGTCTCTCAACCCTAACCACGTGTGCACACTACAGACGCTCTCTCTCTCGTCTGGTCCACGACCGTTTTCCCCTACGCCTGACCCTAGCGTAGAGAAGGGGCTCCACGGAGACCGGCTCGAAACACCACAAGGAGTACGCACAGGACAGAGTCGCACTCGGCTCCTGGCTCACTAGCGGAGGATAACCACACGCTAGTCATCTAGACGGAGTCGCACCCACGCCTAGGAAACACCACAGAAATGGGCACGCGGTAACCCCCAACACAAGTACAGACGGAAACACTCTCAACGTCTGAAGTACCGCGCAACAGACAGACATCACGTGTCAACGTCACAACACAGCCAAACACACGCGAGCACAGGCAGAGACACTCTCTACACCTGGCAGACTGTGCTAACGGCGGACACCGCATGTCAACACACCTCAAACCACGGAAAGGGAAACCACACATCTGGGAACACAACTACAGGTAGACAGCAGCATCGACCGCCGCCAACCAGGAAGTAAACGACAGCATCACATGTCGCCAAGCAAACAGTAGACGGCAGCATCGCCTGCCGCTAACAAAAGGTAGACGGCAACACTCCACGTCTAGAAAAAGTAGACGGTCACAGGTTGGTCGTTTACCCAAACTCGGCGGCAAAGGATCATGCCGTTTATATCCTACCTGAAGAACCTGACGGTACAGATCTCGCCGTCTAGTTCTCCCCTGAAGCTTAACGGCAAAGGATCACGCCGTTTACCTCTTCCCTGAAGAGATCAACGTCAACATCCCTTGACGTTGACTTCTTCAGCCTCCAGCAGCTGAACCAGCCTCCAGCTGATCCACCACAGGGCAAATCCGCCCCACAAACCACAATCTGATGTAGGGAAACACTCCCCTACATCACACTACACTACCACAATGCCGGTAAAACACGATCCAACACATGGATCGGCCAAAACGCCCTAAAACCCGGCATGGAGAAAAACCCTCCCCAAAGCTCGATTCCACGCAAATCGCACGCACACAAGCATGGAATAGCACACAAGGAAGCTAAGGGTTTACGTCCCTACCCTACTCAGAAACGCTTAAAAAACTCCACGTAAACCTCGATTCGCGCCGACCCCTAGGAGCTTCTCGCAAGAACCGTCGTCTGATCCGTCATTTCCCGCCCGATCCCACCACTGCCACGCGCATCACGACCTTCCCACGTGCTCCCGTCAGCAACCGGAAGTGCTGGAGAAGAACACAGGTGAAAGAGGAGGGAAAAAGAGAGGAGAGGATGAGGGAGAACAGCCCTCGGGTTGCCCCTAAAAACACAGGCCGATCAGTTGACGTCAACCCCTATTGCTGCCAACTGAACCGCCACACTTCACGTCCACATCGCATGTCGCCAAGTTCTAGCTCCGCAAAACTCAGGAACTAACAACTAACGGCAAGATCGATGGACGCCAAAGACCGCCGACGGCAACACCCTTGCCGCCAACACAAAGCCGACGCCAGCCACCTGGACGTCAACCCACTGTCGACGTCAGCACCTCTGGACGTCAACAGGCACAAACCCGGAAGAAGACCCGATAAGGATCCGGTAAAAACCCGAGACGTTACAGCCCTCCCCCCTTAAGGAATTTCGCCCTCGAAATTCACGCAACGCAAGGGGAAGCCAAAAGCAACATAGAGGTACAAAAACACCGCATCACAATCTCCCGTTACCAGGTCGACACACACACCACCCGAGTACCGCTGCTGGACAATGCTAACCAGTCGGACTACCTTGTTCCACAACCTCGGAACTTAGCAATCCACAAGAAACGACAGAACTCTGGTACAATCACCCCAGTGTCATCACTAACACACCACACCCGGGAAACACGCGACGCAGCAACAAGAAAGGTACCTCCCAAAACGGCAACGCGCATGGAACAGCACCACGGTCAACAGTCTACACTGGCGGAAACTAAAGCCTCGAACTTAGGAGCCAAAATACCCAACAACTTACTGACTATACCCTGGTCCAGTGACGCTACTCCTCATCCACCTCAAAACCAACGAGAGGAAACGACATGGTCGTCTACACAGGGCCTAATCACCTGACACACGCAGCAGGAGCTACTAACGACTGCTAACACACGCAGTTGTACACTCCAAGCCGTAGGTCAGGTAACTCTCCCTGTGGGGCTTCAACTGACGCGACACACAAGGCACCACTTTGCCGCGCTGCAACAGAACAGCTCCCAAGACAAATATCGAAAGCATTGGCACATAATTTCGGAACTCTCCGAACCCGATCGCAACACCAGGACTGGCGCTGACGTAAGCAGTCACTTCAACTCTACGAAGCTCTGCTCACATTGCACCAACCACACAGAAGGCAAAAACATGCTAGCCAAAAGTCATACACTGCGGTCACCAACCGACCTCATCGTTGGAACCCACAGATTAGCAACCCACTCTGTCGTAAAACATAACCCGACAGAGGGCGCAAATGTCGATAACAATGCGAGAAACGCCGGTCAGCAACTCACTCCGTCTCCAGCAAAACCCAACAGAGCGCACAGTTGTCTGACAACAACTCGGAAAAACACCTGAGGGTCAACCACCACACTCAGGGGGATAGCCTCACGCTACTAGCCACCACTAGCACCGGTCATCAGCAAAATCAAAAAGTCACGCGGCGACGAGAACCCAAGTCACATCGCACTCGCGGACAGTCCGCAACACACACGGAGCAATGTCCATTGTCGCCACAGGTCTCACACAGACCTTCCTCGCGGTCCGACAAGGACAACAGATAAACGCGGAGAAAATCTCAATACGCAAAACGGTATCCACTATCACCACTAGGTCTCACCAGACTATCCTCGTGGTCCAACAGCACCAACGCACGTGGAGCCACACAACTCCAGAACCACTCACTCCACGGCACAACAAGCCGCGACAAAACACAGAAGACGTTTGGAGTCAAGCCAGCACTTGGCACCTCACAACGTCAACAACACGTGGTCGAGTACTAGCAAGCCAATTGACCTCACTGTCACCAAACGAACGACAGGAGACTCCGCCACCGCTGCAAGACTCACCACGCCACGCACAAAAGAACCACAAGCCAAAGGGCATAAACGGCCAACCGGCTCCACCCTTAAGGCACGAAACACAGAGCATCCAAAGACGCTCAAAGTGCAGCACACACAACTGCACCCAGGGCCAACACAACACAGTGCCTACAGAAGGGGACTCTTCACCAGAGACCCACAAGAAAAGCGTACGGAAAACCGACGACATTTAGAGCACAACGACCACCACGTCGGCTCTAGAAAGGCACGCAAAAACCGAAATACCAACTCTGCCGCACGGGGAGCGAAAACCACAACAACTCCATGGCACAAGAGTAGGATAAACCATCTGCATCGCAAACGATAAAAGAGGTCACCACCGGAAGAATGGCATGCAAAAGACCTTCAAGGCACAAGCCGAGGCGCACACCAAATAATCCTTGCTCGGCACACCCAGCAAGAAACACACGGCGAAACCAAACACCGCAATGCCACAACCTCCCACCAAGGTCGTGACACACACACACGCACGACTCCCACAAAACCAACGGAGTCGGCCACAACACAGCGGCAACCCTCGGCACACCCGCCGAGATCGCACGCAGTCAGGCGAGAACAACGTCCCACCACAAACATGGCCACCTCAGACCTCCACAAGGTTGAGAGCCGACAACACAAATCGTTCCGAACCCCAGACATACCACGAGGTCGGGAACCCACACATGCCAGTGCCACCACAAACTGGCACCCAGGCACAAAACTACGGGACCAAGAAAACACCGTGGCGGAGACCACCAGAAACTCAGGTCCACACCAAGCCAGACCAACAATATCCACAGAGACTAAACACAGCAAGGACACAATCGTCGTGTCAGCTCGGGCATCGAGTCGTACTTAAAAGTGTCGCGTAAGGGCGTTGTTACAACAACAACATCCACTAAGCCGCTGCCACTGCCGCCTAGAACTATCACAACGACACACAGCACGAACAGGTCAGCCGACCCAAGGGTGGCACAGAAAATAACGACACGAGGAGAGCAACCAGCTCAACCTCAAAACAACTCAAGGGAAGATAACTCCACCAAGGGTCGCCACAACGCGCACCCTAGCAACATATATCACGTGGAGCATCACAACCTGAGCAACCACCGAAAGCGGAGGAAGGAGACACGTAACGCAACGAGTCTCTTCCAAACACAAGACGGAAAATCACGACGCAAGGCTATCGCTTCCACAAGAAGCACAGCCAAAAACACAATCACAACACTCACCAGACCACCATCTGGGAGAAAAACGCCGGGCACAGGAAACAACATAATCCATCCGAGCCACGGGGACACATAAAGTTCCACCGGCGCAACCGAGACATTCGAAAACAACCGCAAAGCAACCTGGCCACGCAACAGCCAGATGCACCACCAAGGGCACACACATTGACCGGAAACACCGCGGCAGACTGTAACACAAACAGTCCAACCGACAATGACAGCTCAACAACTCTACACCCTCCCGGAACTTCTCCAAGGTGCCAGAACGCCACAGCGCAGAGCAACTTACTGAGCTATCGACACAAGAAAAACATGGTCCAGTCGAACTCTACACTGCCCAAGGGGAACACGAAAACTACAGCGTACGTCCTGTGGTTCAGGCCGAGTCTGCTGTGTGGCAGGGCATCTCTAGCCTCCTGCTAAGATACCCACGCAATCACCTCCTAAACACGACATTGCCAAGGAACAAAGGAAATGAATCCACACAGACACACACACACGCACAAAACGTAAAACGACTCCGGTTCGCTTGCTGCTACTGTACTCTTCACACTTTGAGTTATTCGGAACATTTCCTTATATGTCTCGACAAACCAGGCTCTGATACCAACTGTAACGACCCAAGATCCGCATTACCAGTAACCAACCAGTAATTCGAATCCTGACCTGCTAACCCACGAGCCGAAACTCGAAAGGGTAAGAAAAGAGTGTCTGAGGAGAATATATAAGTAAATGTACACGCTACAAATTAAAATAATTACACAAGAACAACTCAGAGTCAAAGCTAAACGCAAGAGTACAATGGGTACAAAGAAAAGTACCACTCACAGCAGCCAAGCAAGACCAGCACCGGAGAGACAAGGCTCCACAGCCTCGAAAGCCGCACACGAACACCTGGGGAAAAGGGAGTGAGTATCCGGAAAGAGACCCAGTAGGGCAACTAACCCCCACCGGTAACAACACTGCTAAGCAGGAAAGAAAGCTCAGTAAGTAAACACTCACAGCCTGTACAACACACAGGAACCGGTGGCGTAGTACGCAACTCCCTCAGGAGCGTACTGAGAAAAACTGGAACCTCGCAGGCTCGACAGCACTACAAGCACAGCAAACACAACAAGCTCACAAGCAAGAGCTCACACACACTCTCACAAAGTAGGACTAGTAGGGTCTGTGTGCTCGGCGTCCCGGCACCACAGAATCTCTCAACCCTAACCACGTGTGCACACTACAGACGCTCTCTCTCGCGTCTGGTCCACGACCGGTTTTCCCCTACGCCTGACCCTAGCGGTAGAGAAGGGGCTCCACGGAGACCGGCTCGAAACCACCACAAGAGAGTACGCACAGGACAGAGTCGCACACGGCATCCTGGCTCACTAGCGGAGGATAACCACACACACGTATCATCTAGACGGAGTCACACCCACGCCTAGGAAACACCACAGAAACGGGCACGCGGTAACCCCCAACACAAGTACAGACGGAAACACTCTCAACGTCTGAAGTACCGCGCAACAGACAGACATCACGTGTCAACGTCACAACACAGCCAAACACAACGCGAGCACAGGCAGAGACACTCTCTACACCTGGCAGACTGTGCTAACAGGCGGACACCGCATGTCAACACCTCAAACCACGGAAAGGGAAACACACAGCATGCTGGGAACACAACTACAGGTAGACAGCAGCATCGACCGCCGCCAACCAGGAAGTAAACGACATCATCACATGTCGCTAAGCAAACAGTAGACGGCATCATCGACTGCCGCTAACAAAAGGTAGACGGCAACACTCCAGACGTCTAGAAAAAGTAGACGGTCACAGGTTGGTCGTTTACCCAAACTCGGCGGCAAAGGATCATGCCGTTTATATCCTACCTGAAGAACCTGACGGTACAGATCTCGCCGTCTAGTTCTCCCCTGAAGAGCTTAACGGCAAAGGATCACGCCGTTTACCTCTTCCCTGAAGAGATCAACGTCAACATCCCTTGACGTTGACTTCTTCAGCCTCCAGCAGCTGAACCAGCCTCCAGCTGATTCCCACACAGGGCAAATCCGCCCCACAAACCACAATCTGATGTAGGGAAACACTCCCCTACCACACTACACTACCACAATGCCGGTAAAACACGATCCAACACATGGATCGGCCAAAACGCCCTAAAACCCGGCATGGAGAAAAACCCTCCCCAAAGCTCATTCCACGCAAATCGCACGCACACAAGCATGGAATAGCACACAAGGAAGCTAAGGGTTTATGTCCCTACCTCAGAAACGCTTAAAAACTCCACGTAAACCTCGATTCGCGCCGAACCCCCAGGAGCTTCTCGCAAGAACCGTCGTCTGATCCGTCATTTCCCGCCCGATCCGCCACTGCCACGCGCATCACGACCTTCCCACGTGCTCCCGTCAGCAACCGGAAGTGCTGGAGAAGAACACAGGTGAAAGAGGAGGGAAAAAGAGAGGAGAGGATGAGGGAGAACAGCCCTCGGGTTGCCCCTAAAAACACAGGCCGGATCAGTTGACGTCAACCCCTATTGCCGCCAACTGAACCGCCAACACTTCACGTCCACATCGCATGTCGCCAAGTTCTAGCTCCGCAAAACTCAAGAACTAACACTAATAACGGCAAGATCGATGGATGCCAAAGACCTGCCGACGGCAACACCCTTGCCGCCAACACAAAGCCGACGCCACGCCACTTGGACGTCAACCCACTGTCGACGTCAGCACCTCTGGACGCCAACAGGCACAAACCCGGAAGAAGACCCGATAGGATCCGGTAAAAACCCGAGACGTTACAGGTGTTAGGCCTTTTGTGCGCCAAAATGCGCTTATTGGGCTATCACCTTTTGGTCGAATATAGGGTTTAAAGTTTTTGGATTTTCCCCCTCTCCACTACTCATGCATAAGCCATATGCTTGATAAATCAATTTCATATGAGCTGTGTGCTGTATGTAATCGACCATTTAATACATGTAATTAGAGAGAGAAATACTCATTGTAAGATTAGTTTTGTAATAATGATGAAATAGATTGTAAGAAAGTAATATATAATATTGGTTAGGAAGAGAGAGAACATCTATTTTTAGTCAATATAATTGTTTTCTTGCAATCTATATCATTCTTATTATTATTAAATTAGTCTTGCATAAATATTTCTTAACTAAAAAAGGGTAAATTAATTAATAGTCATTTACTGTAATATGAGAGGTTTTTGCTGTAACAAGATTTAACATATACTGTAACAGAAGATAACATTTATTATAATAAATTACAGGCACAGTTCTATCAGAAATTAAAAAATAAATCAAATATTTGATAGAGACTTTTAATTAATTTGTCCCTAGAAAAATGTTGTATCCAACACTGTGTTTGGCAAGAAGTTAAAGGAGCAAAAATAATAAATACATCTAAGTCTGTACCATATAATTATGAGATGATTAATATACTTTCATATGATCGATATATATTTAATTCATATCAAAATATTAAATATTTTATCTCATATAAGATTGTGTCAAGCGCCTAGCTACTCAAGGATATTTTCTGATTTTCTTTTCTTCTATGGATAACTTATAAGTTGTTTGATGACTGATGAGGCCTTTCTTTTGGGAGTTGCCATGGGTATTAGGGGAACTGGGGCATGTATTATGAAGGTGCTAATTGTGGGTATGAAACTTGGGGTTAGTCGAGGGTAGTTCCCCGTTTCATCTGTGATGTGGGGATTGGCTATTTTATTTCTGGTTTCTGGGTTATTATATAATGTTATTATTTCCTCATCCAATTTTTGAAAAGAAAAAGAATTCACTTTTTATGGTGTAAAAGAGTACTTTTAATTACATTCCAAAAGATATGCTATTCATGTGAGGCATTTGGGTTTCAATTCTTAAAAGATTAATTATATGGGATTTGAGCAAAGATTCTTAAAAGTTATTGTACCAATACAATGGAAGGTTTTTATGAGTTAAGTCTTGTTTAATCATTAAACTTTTAATTGGAAGGTATTTTTGACTCCACCTTTCTACACAAAAGATGATGATTGGGAGTGGTTATACTTATGTATGGTCATACAAGTCATATATTTTCTAATAATTTTGTCTTTAGTCAGTTTAAGAAATTATTGTTGAAATTTTTTAATTGGAAAATAAAGAATACAAAAGTCTACTTAAGTGTCCTTCGAAGGCCAAGTATTATCCTCTCCGAAATAATTATTAAAATTCTAAGAATGTACCCAATTGAAAGCTGCGACAAGCGAGAGAAGTATGGTAGATGGATGTTTCGGCACACATCATAGGAATGGGAATTGAAACTTATAAAGTATGGTTTAATATTTTATTTACAATAAAAATCATATCATATGGTTACAAAATGATGGACTAAAAATAAAATTAAGGAAAATTTTCTTCACCAAAAGGCCTCTATTATGTTTTTCATTTGAAATACTAAAAAATTTGTATTTTGGTAATTTTATTTTCTTGCGGAATACTAGAAATTAATATTATCAGTCTTCAAAATGAATGTCAATACACGACATTCTTTTCATCTGATATTATTCTTCACCTAATTATAAAAAATTGATTTTTAAAAAAAAATAAAAAGAAAATTATATATATACCCTTAAAATCTTTCATATTTAATTTTATATCCTCTAATTCCAACTATTAAATTATATATCTCTCAAATCGAAAGAAAATATTATATATATCACTACTGTTTCATTCCATCTATTAATAGAGAGAAAAGACTAACTTGCCTCTAAACAAATATAGTTTTTAATTATTTTTTCATCTATTATCTCTCTCACTCATTTTCTCTCCTTGAAGTTATTTTAGTTATACTATATTTTTTTAATGGTTCCGTTACTTGATAACAAAATATTCCTTAGATTCTCACGATCAACTAACCCTAGGGATGTAATCGATGAATTTTTTCAATTTGAGGGGTATACAATCTAATAATTAGAATTAGGGATATATAGCTAAATATGAAAGATTTCAATAGTATACATATAATTTTCTCAAAATTGAATTATCAATTTTATTTTTATTCATTTTAAAATAATAATTCTAGAACCCCCAACACTTTTCGTCAAAGCAAATAACAATTTTTCTTCATAAAAAAATTCATATATATCCCCAAACTCTTCTTATTATATTTTATATTTTTGAAATAAAAAAAGAACAATTATATATCTTTGTGACTAGCAATTGGTCAAAATGAAAGTAATATTTTGTTAACATATGAATGTAATTGTTAAATAAGAAGTGAAAGTATAAAAATAACTCTTTTCAAGAGGAGAGAGAGAGAGATAATCCCATATATAGAGTTAACCATGTGTAACTGAAGCCAAATAATGAGAGAGCTTTACCCAAAAAATAATAATGGGGAGGTACAAAGAAAAGATATTTTTTGAGAGAATTATAAAGGATAAGTTATTTTTTTCTCTTAATTTAATTATGGTTAGATTAAATAGATGTGATAGAACAGAAAAGTATATAGAATATAGGGATATAAGATAAAATATATAGAATTCAAAAATATTATTCGAATATAATATATTTTAGGAGTATATAGATAAATATATTTCTCGCCCGTCTCCGTCTAGGTGCACCGCGAGGAACGCAGTCACGGCGGCAAAGTAGAGCATAACGCAGATCGGAAGCCGCTCGAGTTTGGCGGGAGATGAGAAGGTTCCTGTCAGTGCTCAGGGCATCTTCCCCGGCCGAAGCCCGACGGGCGCTACCTCTCTGCCGTCCTTACTCCCTGCTGCAACCACAGCAGGAGCAGCAACATGACCAAACCGGCGACAGGTTCTTCCCGGCGTTCGCATCCATATGGCCGTCCTCTTCCGAGCTGAGCTCCTGCCCCTATATCTTTCGTCCGTTATATATCTGTAATGGTCAGAGATTCCTCTTTCAGGCCTTCATTCGGCATCGCCTTCGACATCGATGGGGTGATTCTCCGAGGTCGGACGCCCATTGGCGGGTCTCCGCAGGCGCTGAGGAGCCTGTACACCGATGATGGTATTACGGTGTTGGTCTCTCCTTTCCTACTTCACTTCTCACCCTTCCAAAATTTTCTTCGGATTGTTCATCTTTGTAAGCTGTGGGATGAACATACCTAGTGGCAGAATCTTAATGGTTTTACCCAGGAATTAGCACAAGGTACAGAGGATATTGTATTCCTCGTTGTAGCTGATCCCGGAGCCTATTATTTGGCCTTGACCCTAACTGATTTATTTGAAGTCAATGAATTTTGATGTGAGAAGTTGGGTTCTTTCTTTTGCTTATGGGACTGTCCCTGGAAGCCGTGCTCCGTTACCCGGCTAAAGGTGGATAAAGAGGAGCGTTTACTCATTCCAACCGAATTCGATAGTTAGGGATGAAAATATCATTGCCTGGTAGGGATGAAAAATCCCATTGCCTGGTTAAGGGTGATGTTAAACTCTCAACTAATAGTGTACAAGTAAGCTTAATGTTGTACTTAAATATATGATGACGATCTGAATGAACACTCTCCTTTTTTGCAGGCATTTTGAAGATTCCCTTTCTGTTTTTGACGAATGGTAAGTTGCAACCTGGTAATTCTTGATCTATAAAAAACAGGCAGTTTCTCATAATTTTCCTCCAAAAAATTCATGAGTTTCAATTGCTTTTCAGTCACAAATACGTGGCAACTGGCAAGGTAGTGTGATTTTGCAAATAGAGAGGTCTGGATGAATACTCTGAATCGGATCAGGTTGCAAACTTGCAGCTGTAGTTGCTAAAGCTAAATGGAAATATTGATCTAGCCCTGTGGAATTGACATGGACTATAGCAGAAAATGAGCCCAGTGAAGATGGAGGACTCTGTTGCCATTGGAGTTTATTAGGACTATTAAGTTTTTACAAAAAAGAAATCTGAACACTGGTTTTATTTTGACCAGGAGGTGGCGTTCCAGAATCCAAAAGAGCTTCTGAATTGAGTAGACTTTTGGAAGTTGATATCTCAGCACCCCAGGTGTGCCCCATTTGCATGAGCATCTCTAGAATTTGCAATGGTAGAGGAACACAGTTTTTTTTTTTTGGAAAAACATCTTGGAACTTTTGTCCACAGACCATATATGCATGTATTCATTGCTAGAAGCAACTGTCATTTTGTTTGTCTTGTTCTGTTTTTTTTTCACGTATCTGAAGTTAGTTTCCCTGCTAAGACACACTACGTGTGTCCTAGTGAATACTAGTAAGGGTCTTAATGGTCTGGGTGGAAACATGGTGTCATGGTGTCACAGGCTAATTCCAGAACATAAGCCTGGATGGTGATATCGTAAATGCTTACTATTTGCAGTTGGAAATTAGCATGGAAAAGTTTGGATTTCATTAGGATTTAAATTTGCTTAGTGTGGAGAGAGCAGCAAGCCAAACACTGAACACATATAAAAGAGTACGGAATTGAAAACCTGGAAGGTGGCCAGTTGGCATGAGATCTTGCTTTGCTCCGAAGTGTCTTGAGTTGCACCAGTCATCGACATGAATTTTGCATATCACAGGGTTCATTCATCTTGGGGTTGCTCTACAATATGTTTTTCCCAAATTTGCATGCAGCCAAGGTTTTATCAGTTTATCTTCAGCAGCGAATTGAAATTGATCATTTAAATGTGTTTCTTTTCTCACTTTTGTTTGTAGTTGGCTCTTGATAGAAATATATAAGAGAAAGACGCAAAGTTGTCGAACCCAAAGCCTTGCAACCACAGACTGGTTCCTTTTTTGCTCCTTGATCCCCTAAGTTTCCATAATTTATACCCAATAGAGGTGAGCGGAAGAGGGATGAACATTACAATCTATTTATGTAACCTTAAAATCTGCTACTGAGGGGTAATGAGCATTTTGAATTAACATTCTGTTCCATGACTTCCGATGCTACTCTTTGTATCTTGCTATGCTTAGCTTACATTATTAAACTAGTTAACTGAGCTTTTTGTTTGTTGCATTTTTTTTTCTGATCAGGTTGTGCAAGGCCATTCACCTTTCAAAAGATTACTGAGCAGGTTAATATCTGCATTTTCTTAATTAAATTGTCTTCAAATCGTTGATATTTACATGGATACATAGATGTTAGTATAGAGAACACTCTTCCCATAAAGAGCACTATGAACAAAGCTGAAACACCCTAGCTATGCCTATGAACCAGCTGAGTAGCTTAGAAAGTGTGTGGAACTTGGCTTGGGGAAGCATGGTTTTTTGTTTGACTTCCACCTGCTACATCCAGTGCATGTTGTGGACATGGTCATTCGTAGACCAATGCATGTGGATTGTGGAACCCAGTGGAACCAGTTTGGAGGATGCCTGAGTGGTGTTCGACAAATTGCCAACTTTGAAGCTTGGGGTTGTTACTTGTCTGACAGGGTGGATGGAGATTATCCTCATATTCTCAAAAGAGATTGCGTCTTATGCTATTCAGGGAAAAATATGAGTTCCACATCAGCCAGTTCACATTACAATTAGTAATAACAATATTAGTTGTTTTTTAAAGGTCTAGCTTATTGTCAATTTCAGATGCTTCTCACCTGAGCTATCGGATATCACAATTAAGTCTTTCTTGGGTCATGAAGCCTCACGATAAGTTGTCTTCCCTGCAGATTTGAAAATGAACTCATAGTTGCTGTTGGAAAAGGGGAACCTGCAGAGGTGATGTCTGAGTATGGCTTCAAGTAAGAGCAAAGTTGTTCTCTACTTAACAAGACTTTCATTAGCATAGGCCTCTACATTTTGGAAGTCTTAAGTGGAAGCTTTCCTATTCTTCTCTGGACAATATCACTTTACTGGTTGTCGTGATCAAATGCAACATTGCTGTACCTAATGGTCCTTTTTTGGGTAGGAAAGTTCTTTCTATGGACGAATATGCATCCTATTTTGATGAGATTGATCCCCTATCTCAGTACAAGACTTGGACAGTTAGACAGATAACAGATAATAACAGCAACTCCAAGCCCAGGGATCCACACCCTAGATTTGATGCCCACAGAAGCAAAGTTCAAGCAGCCTTTATTGTCAGTGATCCTGTTGATTGGGGAAGAGATATACAGGTGAACCTTCTCTCGCCCTCCTTCCCACTAAATAATTATTTAGACACTTTTTATTGTGCAGTCTGGTATCCTAATCTACATGTTGCAAAATGAAAATCTAGACAAAAATAATATCAATACATAAGAGAACATAGCTAAAAAAATAGCACAATACCTTGGATTAGCTAAAAAGATAGCACAGTATCCTGATTCTGGATATATGGATATTCATTGTCTAAACCTTTCTTGCTTCTCCTTAAAAAGTGCTGTTGTGCATGTAGGGAGACATCTAATAGGTTGCTTGTGGTTTAAGAACATTTTCACTGTTAGATACTTGTTTAAATGATGAGCTGCATGTCTAACCATGAAACTAGAGATTAGCAGTATAACCAGGAACTACATAATCAATGCTTGTGAGGAAGAACTTAATGGCTCAATGCGGCATGGCATATTGCATAAAGCAGCTGTTTAGGGAATGATATCTGGTCCCCATGAATGTAGCATATAGGGTACAACAGCACCCAAAGGAGTAACATGTTATTGACAATCAGGTATTCAACATCCTCATTGTCACTTGTGAACAAAGATGAATGGGCAATCTTAAGACTCCTTTCCGTTGTGTTGCTCTTTTTCATTGGGGTCTGGCGAGTCTATGAGACATCTTGTTTTCTTTCACCCCTTGGGGACATAGAGGGGCTATGGAAACTGAAGCTCAACCAGCCTTCTTCTTTTAAAATAGCACATGGTTTTGCACTTTTATCAAATGAGGAACATAACTAGAACCATTATACATTGTGCTACGGGCTTAAAAGTTTAAGCTGATGAATGTAGGTTCTTTGTGATATCTTGAGGTCTGGGGGTCTTCCAGGAAAGGAGAATGGAAATCAGCCTCCTCTGTTTTTTGCATCAGATGATCTTGAGTACCAGGTAAGTGAAAATGTGATGGCTTCCTTTTCTCTGAGAGATTTAATCGATCTAACTTGTTGGATCAACAGCATATGGTGGATAACAACTGTTCTCTAATACTAAATATTTCTCTTTATAAACATGTCATAATGTGCAAGACAGGCTGTTTTCCCTTCTGAACGTCTTGGAATGGGTGCCTTCAGGATTGCATTAGAGTCTATCTTCAACAGGTAATTTGGGATGCAACCTTCAAGCCGTGGATGACGATCTATATTCGGTACAAGCTAACTACCTGGACCAAGTGTTTATGACAATGCAGAATTAACCAAAATCCACTGCAATACACATCTTTTGGGAAGCCAAATCCTTTTGTGTTCCAGAATGCAGAAGCTGTTTTAAAACAGCTGAGGTCAAATATATTTGGTATGATGCTAACTGAGAATGTTAGAGAGATGGAAGGCAGCTCGTTTAAGACCATATACATGATTGGTGACAACCCCTCAGTTGATATTAAGGGAGCTAAGAAGGTCTATTTCAACAGATATCTGCTTTTCCTTTTGAAATTTATAAGGCTATCACAACACTAGCAGCGATTTCTTGTCATTGTCATTGCTTTCTGTCATGCTTAATGGAAGTACAAAATTCTAAACCCTCCATCAACTGCTTTCAGGCTGGACGGCCGTGGTTTAGCATCCTGACAAGGACTGGGGTGTTTAGGGGAAAAGAAAACCATTCGGAATTTCCTGCAGATTTGGTATGTCTTGGTTTCATACATGAATTTAGAGGTGCCATCAATTAGGCTACTTGGCATTGAAAATCCACATGTGAGATGCAAAGTTAGAGGATCCTTTGCTTTAAGCTAAAGATATCCATTTTACCAGGATGTGATTTTGCACTTGACTGTGATGTTTTACTTGTCGGTTCTAAATCATGATTCAACCTTACAGTCTGAATTTGGCTGGGATTTCTTTCATCATTTCTAGTGACCCTTCTGTTTGGTTTAGGTCGTCGACACAGTCGAGGAAGCTGTTGACTACATCCTAAGAAGGGAGAGCACATAATTCGCGAATCTTTGGAGATCCCATTTGCAGGCAACAAGCCATGATGGACGTGATTCCTTCTCCTCTTCGAGACTAGCTGAAGATGAGTAACCTACACAGAAGTTTAGATGAAATCTACAATTGGTCGATTGACCTTTTTTTGGACTAGTCTCTCCTGCACACCTGACACCTTACATTTGCTAGTGGTTTGCATCAAATGTCCAAATTGTACTCCAGCATTCATATGGTGGTTGTCAGGTTGAGCTATAGGATCTGGATGTGTGTTTTTCTTTCATAAATCTGAATAAAATCAGTCTGGAAACATGGATTTGAGTGACGAAGGATGATTTCGGCGGGGATTATTTTGAGTTTTGGTTTCTTGGAAAATAAAATTGTGCTTTAATGGTGCACTTCTTAGACAAACTAGTGGGGACACCCGAGCACTGGACCGGGCCGACAGGGTCTAGGTTTACCGCAGTCGGAGGCGACGGGCGATGACGACGGCGTCTATTTGGCTTGACGACTGGCCGTCGGCCACTAGTTTATTTCTTTTATGAGTTGGAGCCTTTAGTGATGTAATAAGGCCCATTTGAGGCCCAATTGAGCTCTTTTTATTTTTCTTTGTATTTTTTGGTCCGATTTTAGACCTATTTTTAGGCTTGGGGTTATTTTGGTCTTTGGATGTTTAGTGAGGGTCATTAGGGCTCCATCACTATAAATAAAGTGTAATGGACTGAGGGAATTAATGATGATTTGAAGACTGCTTTGGGCGCCGCCTTAGTTGTCTCCTCCAGCGGGGTGGATTCCCCAGGGGTGGAATCCCCACCCTGTCTTCTTTCTCCTGCCGCCATCTCTCTCTCTCTCCCTCTGTTCGCTGTTCTCCCTCCCCCACGCCGCGGTCCCGCATCATATTTGGTATCAGAGCCGGTCGGCTTCTTCTTAGGAGCCAGCCGGGTCGTCGTCTTCCTCCTTCTCTGCGCGAAGACCATTTTGTTCGCGAACCGTTTAAGCGTTCCTTCCCACCACGGCGTTTGCGCGAAATCGTAAATATCGCGGCTGGTGCACAGCAAAGACCCGACGCCTGCACCCCTCCTGTGCCTTCGCGCGAGACTTCCGCGTCCTCGCACGAGGACCCACCCCCCGCGCCCACTCGCGAACGCCGCATCGCCCCTCCGCCCCGCGGCCCGGCGCAGCCCGCTGCGACCCCCCACCCGGTTGCCCCGCTCGCGCGAGCGGGCTCGTGGCC
This sequence comes from Colocasia esculenta, assembly GCA_014218235.1. Classification (NCBI taxonomy): domain Eukaryota; kingdom Viridiplantae; phylum Streptophyta; class Magnoliopsida; order Alismatales; family Araceae; genus Colocasia; species Colocasia esculenta. The sequence continues at coordinate 9,265,741 of CM024757.1, read as the reverse complement.
GCCCCACCTCCGCGACCTCCGCGACCCCGCGGCCCCGACATCATCCCCCCCTGCGCGCTCTGCCAGCCCGCGGTCGCCGCGCCCCTACTGCTTCGCCCCGGCGCCCAGAACCCCAGACGCGAGCCCCACGCACCCGCATCCTCCTCTACTTCTGTTTGCTCTGAGGAAGGCTGTCGGCGTCTACCTGGGGACGGATTCCCTTTGGGCCCTGATTGCTGATCGCTGAAGGTCTAGCCGGTCCCAAACCGGCCCGCTTAAGGTCGCCACTGTGGCCTTCTCGCCGCTTCTCTTAAGCGGACTGTCTGGCGGTATCAGCAGTGCCCTGACCAGTCGGTGTCGATGAACCAGAACGGAGTGCCGAACGCCAACCAGGACCATCCAGCGCCCGTCCACTTTCCAATTCTGCCGCACAAGATATTTCAGGCACGTCGTCCACGTACACCTCCACGCCAGCATCCCAAAAGACCGGTTGTATCACCTACGACCGGACAGGACGTGGCGTCCGTACAGCGCCTGCTTGCTGCATTGAGGATTGAATCAGACCGGGACAGCGGACCTCGACCCCTCGACAGTGGGTGTTCGACCTTGGCATCGTGATTGCGACGTGCATGTGAACACGTTTATTGGTGGTACCTCGCTCTACAGCGAGTCGGTTAGCATTTACAGCCCGCTCTCATATCTGCTCGTCCTTTATCTGGTTAAATTTGCCTTCGTGAATGTGCGTTAGGAACATCTAGCCCGTTTAAATTTATTGCTGTGGAATTTTGTGAGATGAGCTATGACCATCTCTTGAGCATCAATCTGTTACATTCATTGTGGGATATCATTAATAAAAGTGGAAAATCTTTGATTGCTTGGAAAAATTTGTTTGGAACTGCGAGGTTGCCCCAAAATCTGAAATTTGTAGCATCTATTTAAAACACACTCACTTTCCTGGACACGTGCACGACACGTAAATTGCTGCAACTCGATTAGTTCGCACTGCAGATCTCACTCGTGGTATGTCGTCGTGTCGTAGTTGTCGTCGTAGGTTATAGGGTTTTGAGTCACTTGTTTTACAATTTCTAGCATTCAAAAAAAAAAAAAAGTGGCGTCATCATTAGTTGTTGCATGTTAGTTGCGTCTCATGCCCACACGTAGTGGCACTGATTACCACACTTCAGTGCCGATGTCTGGACCTCAACAAGCTATGTCGGGAAACCGCCTTCCCCCGCATGGCACTCATGCCAACCCTCTTGGAGACCTGAACCTGACCGATTTGGTATTACAACTTAGAGAGGACATCTGTGGGATGAGAGAGGATCTTGACGGTCTTAATGAGAGAGTCATTGGGTCGGACCGTACTGTGCAAGGGATGGTAGGTCGCATTGCGGCCTTGGAAGGGGTTATTCGTGAGCTGAGGAGAGGTCAAGCCGACGAGAGACCCCAGCACCAGCGCCCCCTTTCCCCTGCGGCCCCTCGGCACCCTCAGCCTAGGGCGGCCCCAGCTGGTGATGGACGTGGTTGGTGCATTGACTACGACCTAGATAATTTTGAAGAGGAAATTGATGAAAACCCCAGGGTCCCTATTGCTCGTAGATATGGGAGGTATGGTAGGAGGCCTGACTGGGAGTTTGATGAGGATGAGCGATGGGCATATCGGGATCGGGACCATGACATCCGGAATGCCCGCATCGAGGCTCCCAGTTTTGACGGTTCCTTGGAACCTCAAGATTACCTGGACTGGGAGGGTAGGATGAATCGCTATTTTGATTGGCTGGGAATGTCAGACCCTCGGCGAGCTTTCTTCGCTAAGACCATGTTAAGGGGTCGTGCATTAACTTATTGGACCAACCTCGAGGAGCGCCTTGCTCAGAGGTTTGAGGAGCTGATTTGACACGTGGGATGAGATGAAGGCCAGACTTCGTGAGAAGTACGTCCTTGCGACGTACCGTCACCGTTTGATTGATAGATGGCAGAGCATCTCGCAGGGCTCTAGGAAAGTGTCTGAGTATATTGATGAATTTGATGACCTGTTATTGAGGTGTGGAGCCCGTGAGGAGGGTGCCTTGACCCTTTCACGCTTCCGGAGGGGCTTGCGTCGAGCTTACCAGCAAGAGCTCTTCCGTCAGCATGTGACCACTCTTGATCAAGCCTACCAAGTTGTGCGTGAGATGGAGCAATTTGAGCAAGAGTGGGAGTCTTCTCGTGTTAGGTCTACCTATCAGCATCCTTTGGATCCGAGAGCCGCCCCGGGCCCCACTCCGCGTGTCCCTTCTAACCGGGTTCCAGAAGGACAACATCCGAGGGAGGTCCCTCCTGCCTTACCACCTCCCAGGCGCGATGATAGAGGGAAGGCGCCAATGAGGGAGACCACGCGCCTGGGTGATAAGTTCCGCGATCGTTGCTATCGTTGCCAAGGGCTAGGGCACCATGCGATTGATTGCCCCCAAAGGGCCCTAGCTATTGGTAATGGCGAGTCTTCCGAGCAGGAACAGCCCCTTGTCGATGTTGATCATGAGGGTGATGGCCTAGCCGATGAGTATGAGGGCGAGTTTGTGGGCGTCGGCGAACCCGCCGACTTGGTGGATGCGCCTGAAGAAAATAGGCTAGGAGTGGTCCGATGTATCCTTGCCCATCCCAAAGAAACCGAAGATTGGCGTCGTATAACCATTTTACAGACCTACTGCCGCTTGGGTGGGAGGGTATGTCGTGTCATCATTGATAGTGGGAGTTGCATTAATGCTATTTCCACCGGCACGTTTGCCCATTTGGGTCTGGCGACGGAGGATCACCCTCGCCCCTATCAAGTCTCTTGGGTGGACACCACTTCCATTCTTGTGCGTCTGAGATGCCTCGTGACCATTCATCTTCAATCGTATGAGGCTCAGATCTGGTGTGATGTCCTACCTATGGAAGTCGGGAGCGTTATCCTTGGCCGGCCATGGATCTATGATACGGATGCAGCTCTTTATGGGCGGTCCAACACTTGTGTCTTCAAGCATGGCGGTCACCGTATCACTATCCATCCCTCCCGACCTCGTACTGTCCCCTCTCTGGATCCCCCAGCTCCCACCTCCCCTTCTGTTGCAGCCACTCCTCAGGTGGTTGCCTCTTCTGGCGACCCGAGCTCTTCTCAGTCGAGCGCTACTGCTAGTGCTATGGCACCCCTTGCCGGGAAGCCCCCTCATGCTTGTACCCCTAAGACGAGCACTCCGACCACTATGACGTTACAGTTGATCACTGCCCGAGAGTTCGAGCATGAGCTCTTTGATTATGACGTCATATATGCTCTAATGGTTAGGGAAGTTGATGATGAAGGTATCGAAGACACACCGAGTGAGCAGCCTGAGGATGTCGCCAGTCTCCTCCATGAATTTTGGGATGTCTTCCCTAGCGATCTTCCTGAAGGTTTGCCTCCGATGCGTGACATCCAGCACGCCATCGATCTGATCCCGGGCTCTTCTTTGCCCAACCTTCCCCATTATCGCATGAACCCCACTGAGCATGCTGAGCTGCAAAGGCAAGTTGAAGAATATTTAAGGCAGGGTCGTGTGAGAGAGAGTATGAGTCCTTGCGCCGTTCCCGCACTATTGGCTCTAAAAAAAGATGGGACTTGGAGAATGTGCGTTGATAGTCGTGCGATCAATCGCATTACGGTAAGGTATCGGTTTCCCATTCCCCGCCTGAATGACATGTTGGATATGATGGCGGGAGCCACTCTATTTTCCAAGAACGATCTCAGGAGTGGTTACCACCAGGTGAGGATTCGGCCTGGTGATGAATGGAAGACCGCCTTCAAGACGAAGGATGGACTCTACGAGTGGTTGGTCATGCCATTTGGTCTTTCGAGCACCCCGAGCACCTTCATGCGACTCATGAATCAGGTGTTGCGTCCATTTATTGGGTGTTTCTCGTAGTGTATTTTGACGACATTCTTATTTATAGTCGTACGAGAATTGACCATTTGGATCACCTGAGGCAAGTCTGCTCCACCTTGTGCCGTGAGAGCCTTTATGGAAACCTCAAGGAGTGCGCCTTCGTGACTTCTCAAGTTACTTTCTTGGGGTTTATTGTCTCTGGTATGGGCGTTTCTGCTGACCTGGATAAGGTCAAAGCGATTGTGGAGTGGCCGGAACCGCAGAACCTTCATGACGTTCGTAGTTTCCATGGTCTTGCCACTTTCTACCGTCGATTCATTAGAGGGTTCAGCACCGTCACGGCTCCCATTACTGACTGCATGCGAAAGGGAACCTTTGTCTGGACTAAGGCAGCTGCTTCAGCCTTTCGCAACCTTAAGGAGCTTATGACCCAAGCGCATGTGCTTAGATTGCCAGACTTCTCCAAGGTGTTTGAGGTAGCTTGTGATGCCTCTGGTGTTGGCATAGGTGGAGTACTGAGCCAGGAGAGTCACCCCGTCGCTTTCTTCAGTGAGAAGTTAAGCGATGCCAAATTAAAGTATTCCACCTATGACAAAGAATTCTATGCAGTAGTCCAGGCCCTGAGGTACTGGAGGCACTACCTTCTTCCTCACGAGTTCGTGTTGTTTTCGGACCACGAAGCTCTTCGATTCCTCCACGCCCAAAAGAAACTTAACCTGCGGCATAGTCGTTGGGTGGAGTATCTCCAAGCCTACACATTTGTCCTCAAACATAAGGCTGGGGTGGAGAATCGTGTGGCGGATGCACTGAGTCGTCGCGCCTCCTTGCTGGTAGTCGTCTCTTCGAAAGTCACGGGATTTGAGAAATTGCGAGATGACTACCCTAATTGCCCGGATTTTGGTCCCATCCTCTCATCCCTCCAATCTGGCCCCTCCCAGTTGTATAATGACTTCATCCTTCAGGACGGGTATCTTTTTCGGGAACATAAGCTTTGCATTCCCCGTACCTCTGTGCGTGATTTTCTTGTGTGGGAAGTGCATACGGGAGGTTTGGCCGGACATTTCGGTCGCAATAAGACCATTGAGTTAGTGGAGTACCGGTTCTATTGGCCTACTTTAAAACGTGATGTGGCCCGAATTGTGGCCCAATGTTGCACTTGTAACGTCGCGTGCTTTTCGGATCCATGCGGATCATGTGTTTTGTGGTTGTGGCGGCCGTTGTGAGGCCAATGTGAGATGGTTGGTGTGGAATGTATGGGTGAATGTGTGGCTTGAGCAGGTGAAGTGCAGGGTTGGTCCTGAAATGAAACAGGACCTGCTGCAGTTCAGTTGAAGTTGGCGGCCAGGGGTGGCCGTTGACTGGTTGGCGTCCAGGTAAGTGGACGTTGACTGCATGAACTTGGCGGCCTTGGATGTGGACGCTGAGGGTGGCGGTTGCTCTTGGCGGCATAGGGGTTGACGCCAACCTGAGAATGATGTAGGTTATAGGCTCACCCGAGAGCAGGTTTCTTACCTGGTTCTCTTCCCCTCTTGCCCCAGCTTGTTGCCCCAGTGTTTCTGAAGCTTCCAACAGGTACCGAAGAGTGGTTGGAGGATCGTGTGACGCGTGGCGTTGCCGAATTGCGCAAGGAAACGCCATATCGTGGTGCAATTCCCGTGGGACCTCGCGGAGGGTTCGGTGTGAACCGGGAGATTGCGGAAGGTTCTAGCGTGTTCAGAGGTAGGGGACGAACCCGTTTAGCTCCGTAGAAACATTAAAACATATCGTAACCACCTGAATTAGCATGATAATGTATTTTCGGATAAAGTTGCACCATACGGGGATAATGGGTGGTTTGAGTAATTTAATGTACGAAGCATGTTGTAATGGGTTATGTTGGGTTCCTGCATGTTAAAAGAATCGTTTCTATATGTTTTTCTGTAGTTAGAACGGTTGGAAAGCCCGCAGAGACGGATTAGGGTTTCTGCAGGGTTTAGGGCCGGAGAACTTGGCGTCAACATCGTTTGTCGCCAAGATCCTCAGCCAGGATGTTAACGGCCAGATCCCTTGCCGTTAACTTCATGTAAGCGGCAGTCGATGTTGCCGCCTAATGGTTATGAACAGAAATGGCTAATTATGACATTTATCGATAATGCATGTGTGTTGACACATGTGGTGCACTGAGTGCACATGATTCTTGTATCTAGCATATGAGATATGTCGTTTGTTACATACTTTAGTGACTGCGCGTTGTTTACGCGAGTCAGTTGGGTTCACGTGTAGTGAACCGTGGTTACTTGTGGTTTACTTGAGATTTCACGTGGTTTGTGTGTGACGTGCACGTGGTTCTGTGTACGTGGCGAGTAGTACGACGCCTACCATGGTTACCTCTCCAGTTGGGTGCCCCAGGTTCTTTGTGAGCTAGGCTGTTAGCTCAGGACTTTGTCCCGGTACTTGTGTTGTACCGTCGAGGTCTGTGTCGTCTGACCTGGACACCCTCACTCTTGTGTTTGAGTAGCACGTCCGGCTGAGGGAAAGACGACAGTGGGACAGTGACACTTGTGTTTGTCTTTAGTCACTTGTAGCGCGCTCGTAGTTGGGGGTACGGACACCAGTAGACGTACTGGACCCCAGCTAGTCCTTTTCCAGTGCCTCACTCTAGAGTGTTCCGGGCCAGGATCTCTAGAGGTGTCAGGCATGGGCCTGTGACCGTGTGGTCCGCAGGTGGTGGTGTTTAGTTGGTCTCCACAGTTGCTTGACTTTTTCACATGGAGCGGCAGCTGGACCTTTCGTCCGTGGCTGCGAGACTGAGAGGTAGACCTGTGTTAGTTTGTCCGAGTCAGTTTCTGGTGTCGCGAACCAGTTCACGTGGCTCGTGTTGGCTGTCTCTACTCTAGCTTGTACACCTGTTTGGGTTTGCCATTTATTTATTATTGTTACTTAACCTAGTCGGCAGACGGTGAGAATATTTACAGCTTTAATATTCTGTTTAGCTGTTCTATAAATTGTTAGTGTTGTTTACTGCTTTCGTACCTGTGGTTTTGGTTTGCTCGGTGTTGGGGGAGTTCCCTACTGAGCCAGTGACTAGCGAGGCTCACCCCTACCCCCACAGGTGAGAGCGAGGAGGACGTTTCCCGACCGTCGTCCAGTTCGGAGCCGCGTCGTAGCGGTGCAGGGTCAGTACCTCCAGCTGTGTAGTGGCAGCTCCAGCAGTGTAGCTTAGTTTGTTGTTTATTTTCTTCTGTTGTACCTCGGGGTATGCCCCAGGCTCTTGTACATTCTTCCAGTTTAGTGGAAATTTGGCTATGTAACTTGTGAATTGTATATATAAAATGGTATGTTCCTTTGTGTTTACACGGACTGTGGTTTGGTTTCCCTTGCGAGGCTTCGGCCCGTTCGCGGGAGGCAGATTCGGATCAAGTACGTTATCAGTTTAACGGGCTTGGCCGAGGCATTCCGCCACAGTTGGTATCAGAGCAAGGTCCCTGTTAATATAAGGGAACTAGAAAGATACATAGCCTTATTTCGGTCTTTGTACACTGCTGGTAGGGACCCTGGTTTTTTATAATTTGTTGTTTTGATTATTGTTTGGTGTTTTGTTTATGTAGAAAATTTCTGGAATGGCTGATAGAAGAGATTGGGGTGGTGGAGGAGATGATCCGGAGGAAAGCACCCAGCGTATGATAGAGAGAATCTGGGAAAGCCTCACGGATATTCGGGCGAGGATGGATCAGCAGGCGCCGGTACCACCAGTTGCAGTGCCACCTGGGGATGGAGAGGCTGTACCTGTAGCTCCAATCCCGCCGAGAGTGGAGGTACCTTTTGCAGCACCTGTGCCACTACCACCACCAGTATTGATAGCAGAAGAACCAGTGATGCAGGTGGAGAAGTTTCTGAGACTGCAGCCACCTACCTATTCAGGAGGGCCGAATCCAGATACAGCTGAGCATTGGGTTCATGAAATCGAGAGGGTCTTTGCGACAATGAGGTGTCCGGCAACAGATAGAGTTGTATTAGCTGCTTATCAGTTGAGGGGTTTTGCCTTGGAATGGTGGCGACTGAAGATGCAGACCACCTTCGCAGGTAGGACAGAGGAGGCCATCACTTGGTCGGAATTTCTTGATGTATTTAACGATACATTTTTTCCGATTCAAGTGCAGCAGGTGAAAAGGGAGCAATTTCGGACTCTCCAGCAAGGTAACTCTTCAGTTCTAGAGTACCAGATGAGATTTATGGCACTCAGCCGTTATGCACCTTATGTTGTTTCAGATAATAATATGATGGTTGAGTACTTTATTAGAGGCTTGAGAGTGGAATTGCAGGATGCGATAGTACCTCTTATGTGCAAGACAGTGGAAGAGGCAGCTCAGAGAGCAGCTACTTTAGAGAGGTCTATTCGGACTCGTCAGGTGGGCGAGTCAGGTTCAGGTAGTTTCCGGCTACCGCAGCAGTCAGTGGGTGCGAGTAAGGTAAAGCACCAGCAGGACCTTCTTCATCAGGCTTCGGTAAATGGGGTCAGAAATTAAAGCAGGCATTTAAAGGAAAAGGAAGAGGATGGGGAGGTCGTCCGCAGTTCCAGCAGGGCCGAGGTAGGCCTGAGGTGGAGGAGTCGCAGCAGAGTACAGCCAGGCAGCCTGTTACTCCACCGGATATAGATGTTATAATTGTAATCAGCCGGCATTTGATCCGCAATTGTCCCTATCCAAGAGAGTATGGATATGTAGAGGTGTGCAGCAGCAGCAGCAGCCTCAGCAGTTTCAGCAGCCACAGTTAGGTCGTGGCAGAGGAGCACCCCAGCAGCGAGGAAGAGGCCGGGTTATGGCTATCCCGAGCCCAGGCGGAGGCATCAAATCTGATAGAAGGTACTTTACCCCTTTATGAATATTCAGCAAGAGTTTTATTTGATTCAGGTGCCTCTCATTCTTTTATTTCTGAAGAATTTCTGGATTGTATGGCTCATCCTTTAAAAGAGAAATCTTGTGAGTTGGTAGTGGAGGTTCCTTCAGGTGAGTTTTTGCTCACTTCGAGCTATATAGATGAAGCTCCTGTTATGATTGAAGGAAACCAGATGTCGGGTCGGTTGTATGCCCTGCAATTATCAGATTATGATATTATTTTGGGTATGGACTGGCTTGAAATGTATGGAGCAATGCTAGATTGCAGAAAGAAAAGGATCAGGTTTTGCCATCCTAATGGTGCGGTATTTGAATATCAAGGTATGCCTTTTTATACCACTAAGTTTCTGATTTCTGCAATTAAAGCTAGAAAGTTGATAAATGCTGGGTGTGTGGCTTATTTAGCCTCGGTGAGTTTGGTAGAGGCTAGTCAGCCAGTTGAAGCAGTTCCCGTGGTTAGGGAATTTGCTGATGTTTTTCCTGAGGATTTGCCTGGTTTAGCTCCACACAGAGAGGTGGACTTTACCATTGAGTTGCTGCCAGGTACCATGCCGATTTCTAAAGCTCCATATCGGATGGCACCAGCAGAACTTAAAGAATTGAAAAAGCAGTTAGAAGAGTTATTGCAAAAAGGGTTTATTAGACCGAGTCATTCCCCGTGGGGAGCGCCGGTTTTGTTTGTGAAAAAGAAAGATGGAAGTTTTTGGATGTGTATTGATTATAGAAAGTTAAATGATGTGACCATCAAAAATAAGTACCCGTTGCCGAGAATAGATGATTTGTTTGATCAGTTGCAATCAGCGAAAGTATTCTCTAAAATTGATTTGAGGTTCGGGTACCATCAGTTAAGAATTAAAGAAGAAGATATAGATAAGACAGCATTCAGAACTAGATATGGTCACTTTGAGTTTGTGGTTATGCCTTTTGGGTTGACTAATGCTCCTGCAGGTTTTATGGATCTGATGAACAGAATTTTTCATCCATATTTAGATCAATTCATTGTGGTCTTTATCGATGATATTCTGATTTACTCAGCATCTGAAGAGGAGCATGCAGCTCATTTGAGGTTTACCCTGCAATTGTTGAGGGATAACCAGTTGTTTGCCAAATTCAGTAAGTGTGAATTTTGGCTGAAAGAAATTCAGTTTCTGGGTCATGTTATCTCTGCTAAAGGAGTAGCAGTGGACCCGAGTAAAGTGGAAGCAGTAATGAGATGGGAAGTGCCTAGGACAATAACCGAAATTAGAAGTTTTCTGGGATTAGCAGGCTATTATAGGCGCTTCATTCAAGATTTTTCTAAGATTGCGGCACCTATGCCTAAGTTGACCAGAAAAGGGGTGCCTTTTGTGTGGTCCGGTGAATGTCAGAGAAGTTTCATGGAATTAAAAGAAGACTTACCTCATCAGCACCTATATTGACATTACCGGCTGGGAGTGGTGGTTTTGTATTGTATACTGATGCTTCAAGGAGAGGTCTTGGAGCAGTGCTTATGCAGCATGGTAAAGTGATAGCATATGCATCCAGGCAATTGAAGTCAGCAGAGGAAAATTACCCCACTCATGATTTGGAATTGGCAGCAGTTGTATTTGCCTTGAAAATGTGGAGGCATTATCTGTATGGCGAAAGATTTGAGATCTTTACAGATCATAAAAGCTTGAAGTATATCTTCTCGCAGAAAGATTTGAATCTTCGCCAGCGCAGATGGATCGAGTATTTGAAAGATTATGATTTCAGTTTGGCTTACCATCCGGGTAAGGCCAATGTTGTAGCAGATGCCTTGAGCAGAAAGGCATATATGAATTTGATGATGATTAAAGAGTGGAAGTTGTATGAAGAAGTAGCGGAGAACTCCTTATATGTGCCCAGTAGTCAGCGACGGGCAGTGCTAGTTGCTAGTGCAGTAGAGCCGTCTTTGTATTGGCAAATTATTGAAGCTCAGAGAGCAGATGCCAGTTTGGCTGAAATTGTGAAAATGGAAGGAGTTACTATTGATGATAATTGTGTGGTTAGACTCAGAGGCAGGTTGTTTGTTCCTGCAGAGAGAGAGGTGAAGCAGCGAGTGTTAGAAGAAGCTCATAAATCAAGGTACACTATTCATCCGGGTAGTACTAAAATGTACCATGATTTGAGGAAGCATTTCTGGTGGCCTCTTATGAAGAAAGAAATAGCAAAATTTGTTTCAAGATGTGCTATCTGTCAACAGATTAAAGCAGAGTATCAGAAGCCTGGAGGTTTGTTGCAACCGTTGCCCATTCCACAGTGGAAATGGGATGATATTGCTATGGATTTTGTAGCAGGTTTACCAAGGTCGAGTTCAGGGCATAATGGAATATGGGTATTCGTTGACAGATTGACTAAGGTATGCAGATTAGTGGCAGTGAGTATGTCTTGGACAGTGGACAGGTTGGCAAATATTTATGTTGAAAAGATTGTTCCACTGCATGGTATTCCGAAGACAATTGTGTCTGACAGAGATCCAAGATTTACTTCTAGTTTTTGGAGGAGTTTGCAGAAAGTGATTGGTACTGAATTGAGGTATGGCTCCGCTTATCATCCCCAGACAGATGGTCAGACAGAGAGGACTATCCAGACAATTGAAGATATGTTGCGAGCTTGTTGTTTAGTTTGGGGAGGTAGCTGGGAGTATCATTTGGGTATGGTCGAGTTTGCCTACAATAATAGTTATCATACCAGTCTTGGGATGGCACCGTATGAAGCTTTATATGGAAGGCCATGTAGAACCCCATTGAACTGGCATGAAGTGGGAGAAAGGCAGTTAGTGGGTCCTAAATTGATTCAGCAGACCACTGAAGTAGTGGAAGCTTATTAAAGAGAAATTGCAAGCAGCCCAAAGTAGGCAAAAAAGTTATGCAGATGTCCGGAGAAGACCACTTCAGTTCGAGGTGGGAGATTTTGTTTTCCTGAGAGTTTCTCCAAGTAAAGGAATTATGAGGTTTGGCAAGTCTGGAAAGTTGAGTCCAAGATATGTGGGACCTTTCCAAGTGATTGAAAGAATTGGGGAAACAGCTTATAGGCTGGATTTACCAGCAGATTTTGCAGATGTGCATGATATTTTCCATGTTTATATGTTAAGAAAATGCATTGAAGATCCAGCTCAAATAATCAGATATCAAGGTGGTGACCTGAGGCTGGACATGACCATGCCAGAATATCCGGTGCAGATCACAGATCGAAAGATGAAGAAGCTAAGAAATAAAGAAATTGAGCTAGTAAAAGTGAGATGGGAGAATAGGTTGGGAGGTGAGGATACCTGGGTTAGCCGAGGAAATGGCTAAAGGGTATCCCTATTTGTTTGAATAAGCTTTTGTATTTCTTATTAGATGATAGTACTTGTAAAGGTGTGTATGTTTAAGTTGTTTAACTTTGAGTTATGTTATGAATTTCGAAGTCGAAATTTTCTTTAGATGATAGTAATGTAACGTCGCGTGCTTTTCGGATCCATGCGGATCATGTGTGTTGTGGTTGTGGCGGCCGTTGTGAGGCCAATGTGAGATGGTTGTGTGGAATGTATGGTGTGAATGTGTGGCTTGAGCAGGTGAAGTGCAGGGTTGGTCCTGAAATGAAACAGGACCTGCTGCAGTTCAGTTGAAGTTGGCGGCCAGGGGTGGCCGTTGACTGGTTGGCGTCCAGGTAAGTGGACGTTGACTGCATGAACTTGGCGGCCTTGGATGTGGACGCTGAGGGTGGCGGTTGCTCTTGGCGGCATAGGGGTTGACGCCAACCTGAGAATGATGTAGGTTATAGGCTCACCCGAGAGCAGGTTTCTTACCTGGTCTCTTCCCCTCTTGCCCCAGCTTGTTGCCCCAGTGTTTCTGAAGCTTCCAACAGGTACCGAAGAGTGGTTGGAGGATCGTGTGACGCGTGGCGTTGCCGAATTGCGCAAGGAAACGCCATATCGTGGTGCAATTCCCGTGGGACCTCGCGGAGGGTTCGGTGTGAACCGGGAGATTGCGGAAGGTTCTAACGTGTTCAGAGGTAGGGGACGAACCCGTTTAGCTCCGTAGAAACATTAAAACATATCGTAACCACCTGAATTAGCATGATAATGTATTTTCGGATAAAGTTGCACCATACGGGGATAATGGGTGGTTTGAGTAATTTAATGTACGAAGCATGTTGTAATGGGTTTGTTGGGTTCCTGCATGTTAAAAGAATCGTTTCTATATGTTTTTTTGTAGTTAGAACGGTTGGAAAGCCCGCAGAGACGGATTAGGGTTTCTGCAGGGTTTAGGGCCGGAGAACTTGGCGTCAACATCGTTTGTCGCCAAGATCCTCAGCCAGGATGTTAACGGCCAGATCCCTTGCCGTTACTTCATGTAAGCGGCAGTCGATGTTGCCGCCTAATGGTTATGAACAGAAATGGCTAATTATGACATTTATCGATAATGCATGTGTGTTGACACATGTGGTGCACTGAGTGCACATGATTCTTGTATCTAGCATATGAGATATGTCGTTTGTTACATACTTTAGTGACTGCGCGTTGTTTACGCGAGTCAGTTGGGTTCACGTGTAGTGAACCGTGGTTACTTGTGGTTTACTTGAGATTTCACGTGGTTTGTGTGTGACGTGCACGTGGTTCTGTGTACGTGGCGAGTAGTACGACGCCTACCGTGGTTACCTCTCCAGTTGGGTGCCCTAGGTTCTTTGTGAGCCAGGCTGTTAGCTCGGGGCTTTGTCTCGGTACTTGTGTTGTACCGTCGAGGTCTGTGTTGTCTGACCTAGACACCCTCACTCTTGTGTTTGAGTAGCACGTCTGGCTGAGGGAAAGACGACAGTGGGACAGTGACACTTGTGTTTGCCTTTAGTCACTTGTAGCGCGCTCATAGTTGGGGGTACGGACACCAGTAGACGTACTGGACCCCAGCTAGTCCTTTTCCAGTGCCTCACTCTAGAGTGTTCCGGGCCAGGATCTCTAGAGGTGTCAGGCATGGGCCTGTGACCGTGTGGTCCGCAGGTGGTGGTGTTTAGTTGGTCTCCACAGTTGCTTGACTTTTTCACGTGGAGCGGCAGCTGGACCTTTCGTCCGTGGCTGCGAGACTGAGAGGTAGACCTGTGTTAGTTTGTCCGAGTCAGTTTCTGGTGTCGCGAACCAGTTCACGTGGCTCGTGTTGGCTGTCTCTACTCTAGCTTGTACACCTGTTTGGGTTTGTCGTTTATTTATTATTGTTACTTGACCTAGTCGGCAGACGGTGAGAATATTTACAGCTTTAATATTCTGTTTAGCTGTTCTATAAATTGTTAGTGTTTTTACTGCTTTCGTACCTGTGGTTTTGGTTTGCTCGTGGTGGGGGAGTTCCCTACTGAGTCAGTGACTAGCGAGGCTCACTCCTACCCCCACAGGTGAGAGCGAGGAGGACGTTTCCCGACCGTCGTCCAGTTCGGAGCCGCGTCGTAGCGGTGCAGGGTCAGTACCTCCAGCTGTGTAGTGGCAGCTCCAGCAGTGTAGCTTAGTTTGTTGTTTATTTTCTTCTGTTGTACCTCGGGGTATGCCCCATGCTCTTGTACATTCTTCCAGTTTAGTGGAAATTTGGCTATGTAACTTGTGAATTGTATATATAAAATGGTGTGTTCCTTTGTGTTTACACGGACTGTGGTTTGGTTTCCCTTGCGAGGCTTCGGCCCGTTCGCGGGAGGCGGACTCGGATCAAGTACGTTATCAGTTTAACGGGCTTGGCCGAGGCATTCCGCCACAGCACTTGTGCTCTGGCCAAGCAATGGAAGCAGAACACCGGTTTGTATACCCCCCTTCCTGTGCCCGATCGTCCGTGGCCGGACGTGAGTATGGATTTTGTTCTGGGATTGCCACGCACGGTTCGCCGACATGACTCCATCATGGTGGTCGTGGATAGGTTCTCCAAAATGGCCCATTTCATTCCTTGTGCCAAGACCTCTGATGCTTCTAGGGTGGCCCGTCTTTTCCTCTCTGAGGTCGTACGCCTCCGCGGGCTTCCCAAATCCATCGTTTCGGACAGGGATGTGCGGTTTATTAGCTATTTTTGGAAGACCTTGTGGCACCTTTTGGGCACTAAGCTCAAATTCTCTACCGTCTATCACCCCCAGACGGATGGTCAAACGGAAGTAGTCAACAGGAGTCTAGGGGATTTGTTACGTTGTCTAGTGGGTGAGAATGCTCGGAATTGGGATCTAGTCTTACCTCAAGCTAAATTTGCCTACAACAACTCGGTCAACAGGTCCACTGGCATGAGTCTTTTTGAGATAGTCACGGGGTATAGGCCTAGGAGTCCTGTAGATCTTGTCCCCATGTCTCTTCAGTCTCGAGTCTCTGAGTCTGCACAGTCATTAGCTGAACACATTAGAGGTTTGCATGATAGCATCTGTCACCACATTGAGATCAGCAATGAGAATTATCAGGCAGCAACTAATTTACATCGTCGTTTCCACGATTTCCATGAGGGTGATTACGTTATGAAGACCTGAACGGTTTCCCTCAGGAACCGTGAAGAAGCTACAATCCCGGGGAGCGGGACCCTTTAAAGTTCTAAAACGAATTGGATCCAACGCATATGTCATTGATCTACCACCTGATTATGGTATGAGTTCCACTTTTAATGTTTCAGATCTGGTAGTTTATAGAGAACCCGCAGTAATTCCCAGCGATCCATTCGAGCCATCACCCCCCCTTGTAAGCGATCCCACCCCAGAGTGTCCACCTCCAGCCATGACTCCTACACGGCGTGAGCAGATTGACCATATACTTGATGAGCAGGTAGTCACCACCCAGAGCGGAGACTGTCAGCGCTACCTGGTTCGCTGGAAGGGTCGACCGTCCATTAATGATGCGTGGATCACCCGCTCGGAGCTACAGCAGATTGACCCTGACCTTTTGGAGCGTCACCAGAGCCGTCAAGACCCTTACTCGACGGGGTCGAGTTCTTCTCAGACGGGGGGTATTGGTGGGGACACCCGAGCACTGGACTGGGCCGACAGGGTCCAGATTTACCGCAGGCGGAGGCGACGGGCGACGACGACGGCGTCTATTTGGCTTGACGACTGGCCGTCGGCCACTAGTTTATTTCTTTTATGAGTTGGAGCCTTTAGTGATGTAATAAGGCCCATTTTAGGCTCAATTGAGTTCTTTTTATTTTTCTTTGTATTTTCGGATCCGATTTTGGACTTATTTTTAAGCTTGGGGTTATTTTGGTCTTTAGATGTTTAGTGAGGACCTTAGTGAGGATCATTAGGGTTCCATCACTATAAATAAAGTGTAATAGACTGTTTGAGGGAATTAATGATGATTTGAAGACTGCTTTGGGCGCCGCCTTTTAGTTATCTCCTCCAACGGGGTGGATTCCCCATGGGTGGAATCCCCACCCTGTCTTCTTCCTCCTGCCGCCATCTCTCTCTCTCTCCCTCTGTTCCCTGTTCTCCCTCCCCCACGCCGCGGTCCCGCATCACAAACATTTTATCTATGTACGCAGTCTTCCATTAGGCGATACATAATGCAAGATGATGTTTGGAAGGAAGTAGATTTTTCAAACTTCTGATGTGATTTGATCTTTCCAAATGGACGTCATATGCTTTTGCTTTTGGGATCAATCTGTTTGACGTAAAATACCAAAAACATCAAATAAGCCTATTATGTAAATATAAGTATGTAAATATTTCTGTCGTTATTTGCTTGCACTAAAGGGTTATCATTAAGTACATATTTTTATTTTCAACTTATTTACTTTTATAGGATGACAAGTTCAAGAAGAAATTTATTATTCTCAATTTATCTTTAAGGCATTCAAGATACATTTTTAAAGAAGAACTAGTTATGTGATTATAATCTAGATTTGTTTTATACGAACAAGAAAACAACAATATTTCATAGGAAAGTGGCTACATTATTGCTCGTACAAATCTATTTATGACGTCATCCTTCCTCTCCAATGGCGCTACCCAAGCATATGAGCAGCGTTCCTTCGAACGAAGGCTGTTGTCAAGGAAGGAGGAATAAGAGGAGGAAGTAGAAAACTCGGCAAGCGTTTTTGTTCATCGCAGAAATGGCGGCGATGGGGTCCAGGAGTCTCCTGCGGAGAAGCCTCCGCCGCCCCTCGCTGCTTCGACATCGAGCGCCGCCACGTCCCGGCTGCCGGACTGCCGCCGCGGTCGCCTTCTCCACTCTTCTGTTGCCGCCGTCCAAGGCCGTCGTCTACGAGCAGCATGGCCCTCCGGACCAGGTTACCAAGTATTGCCCGTGCCCGTCCTTCCTTCGCACCCTTCCTCAACTACGCGGGTTTCCCTCTTGAACCGTCGCTGATCTTCCTGATGAATGCGACTAATCGAACTGGTGATGGTTGGTGTGCTCCGCGGAGGCAATGGTTCCTTGTTGGAACCACCGGCAGGGAAGATGCGAGCCGTAGAGTAGATGGGGTTTATGCTTGGTACTGACGAATTGTGTTTGTCTATAGGGTGGTCGAACTTCCTCCGCTGGAGGTTAAAGAAAATGATGTTTGCGTCAGAATGCTTGCTGCCCCGATCAACCCTTCTGACATCAACAGAATAGAAGGCGCGAGTCTCTAACCATTTGCTTTATTTTGTTTGCTTTATGTTTGCCATCACTAGATAAAGTAGACAGATTGATTCTATTCGGTTATCTTTGTTTTGCTCTCCCAGCTGTTCTATTTGCTATTTAATGTTTGTGTTATTGCTCCCTACTGTCTCTCCTCTCTAGGTCTTATGGAGAGATTCTACGAGCCTTTGCTCCCTACTGTCTCTCCTCACCTGGTCATTCTGCAATTGATATAAATATACAAATGCGGCTTCATGGAATGAGGGATGTCATTCGCAGAAACTTACGTTCTTCGTAACCTCTAGAACTGTCCCAATAATCTTTCTTTAAGGTGCCTTCATCACTGTTTTAACTCGAATATCTCAATCATGAGGAACTTCCAAATTTTCTCCTTTCATAGAGGCAGAAGAAATAAAGAATTAGATTGGTAAGGGCTTGGGAGGGCAACGTTCATTGGCAACCCCTTGGTTCAAGACTGTGGATCAGAACCTAGTATGCCATCCAATGATTAGAGACATTTCAGTTGCATCGAGAGCCAAGCTACCTTTCAAGAATGGGTGGTTGGCTAAGGTTGATGATTATTTGTTGACAATGGTTTCTTTTCTGTCGCCTCTGTATATGCCCCTTGAGTTAACTGTCTTGATGATATTGATTTCCCTCAAGGATACTTTTGAAGTTTTGATGACGTAGGTATTTAATGTGCTTCCTCTATTGAGGTATTAAACAAACATAATATGACTTATGTGTGTCTATCCTTCATTATAACTTGAAAACACTTTAGGCATTATTCAAACATAATGTGATCTTGTTCAGCTGCTAGCAGATTACCTGTGTTCTCTTTCTGCCTGAATCTTGCTCATCATTCCCTTTCTACTGTATTTCTTGTAGTTGAGCCCACTCCTTTTATAAAGCTTCCATGCTTGTTACATAAAACAAACAATGTTGCAAGTAGGGTATGAAATTTGTATTTTCACTAACATTAGTGGGAATATTTAAACAATGCGAGTGGTGCTACTGCCGCATTCTTCTGTTTTTTTTTTTTGGGAGGAGGTGGGGGGTGCAGGGTGTGTTGCAGCTGCCCTCTTGGCAGATCTGGAGTGTGCTATGGTGTCTGGAGTGGTCCAGATGGACCCAGTTGAAATGTCCATCTCTTTGGGTAATATGTACATAGAGAATAACAAATTTTCCTTTTCCTCTTCTGTTAGACTCTTTAAAGCTCAGGATAATTCTAATGTTGCTCCTCTGGTTGCATAAGCTTAAGAGTGCACAAGAAGGTTATCTTTTACTTGACAACTGGGCTCCATAGGTACCTTCTAGAGAAAAGACAACTAGCTTCCTAGGACTTTGAATAGACACTCTCCTGTCTAGACATATCTTGTCCAGGTGCTTAATACAAACTTATAGACAGTTGATGCTAGCATGTAGATGGTCGGGAAACTTTGCCATCCTTGAATTTTTCAGTGAATCTTGATGTCTGTGTTGATGGGCTGAGTCACATGATGATGACAATGCTCATGACAATGATGGTGTTTTTTATGCGCCAGGTGTTTATCCTGTGAGGCCTCCAGTACCTGCAATTGCAGGTTGTGAAGGTGTTGGAGAAGTTCATGCTTTGGGGTCTTCAGTGGAGAATCTTTCAGTGGGTGACTGGGTCATACCATCTCCTCCATATTTTGGTACCTTTATTTATTTATTTTATCCTTTAGCATCTTTTGGTTTGGTGTACTTGTATTCCTTTGGAGCTATTTGAATCCTTCACCCTAAGTTATTCTTTTGTAGGAACATGGCAGACTTTTGTTGTAAAAGAGAAATTTTTTTGGCATAAGGTTATTAAGGATGTTCCAGTTGAGTATGCTGCTACGATCACTATAAATCCTTTGACAGCTTTGCGCATGCTTGAGGACTTTGTGAACCTTAAACCTGGTGCTTCCTGATTTTCATCTTCTGAGATTGAAGGGTCTCCATAGTTTTCTGTAGTCATTAAACTTATGTTGCTTTCTCCTTATTATTTCTCGATATAAATAGGTGACTCCATTGTCCAAAATGGTGCTACTAGTATGGTGGGGCAATGTGTTATCCAACTTGCACATCTTCGTGGTTTACACAGCATAAACATCATAAGAGACGGGTATAAATTTTCATTTGGAAAGCACCAATTACTGTTGTTTGTTCATTCCTGACTGCATATTCTATTAGCCAATTTTCTCAAGTAACTTATATTCATCATTTTGGTGTCCTGAGAAAGTTTTCCCATATCCTTTTTTGACTTAACTACTTGTTTTATTTTTCCCCATATTCATCATTTGTATGTATGTCTTTGGTCTGCAATTCTTGAACCTAGTCATATATGTAAGGTAAAGATTTTTTTTTTTTTTTTTTTGTGGGGGGGGGGGGGGGGGGGTTCACTAATGTGAATCTTTAGTTAAATAATAGGAAAGATGTTACAGTATTCCAGGGGCGAATGGATGATTTTGTTGGTACGCCGACAGAAGTAATCTGCTACTTCTTTTACACCACCTTTTCCAATTTGAATTTGGCTGAAAGTTGACGCCAAGGATTCTTCACACTCACTGATGTGTTGATGTGCATTATATTAAATGCCATTGTTCATATTTTGTATCCCAATCTAACAACTGCTTGGCAAATCGAAGTATCAAACAGTTACCATGAGACGTGGATTTGCAAGTCTTGCATTGATGTGATGTGATTAAGATTGATGCCTTGATGAGGAAAAGGAGATGTTACAAAAATACAAAAATAAACTCATAATAGTGTCATTGATGCAGATGAAAGGATGAGACACAATAATAATGTCAAAGCTGACCATTTTATGTTTCCGATCAGCAGTACTCTGCCAGAAACTGTCATACATCAAATGTGTTTTTCAGAGATGATGACAGATATGAATAGAGACACCATGGACTTTAAGGTTCCATCATTGAATATTTTCTTCTTGGCAACTTATTGATGGGTTGTAGAAGTGGGTTTTAGTGCTCTATTGGACATCAGTGCCAGATTGCCGGAATTTTGGTTGTTGAGGATACTCTGTTTCTTCACAGACTACAGAGATGCAAGGTAAACTAACCTAGCTTATCCTCAACCTTGGTTTGAGTTAGATAGTGAAAGGACTAGTAGGTGGCATTCATTATGGAAAACCAACTGAACCTCCATTTTGGTCAGGCTCTTTTGGTCTTCCCATCATCTGACACAATCTGGTACAGAGTGCCTTGCTATTCCTTAACACTGTCCATAATTCTTCTATGATCCCTCTCAGAGTTCTGCTATGTGATAATTCGAAGGCTTGGTTGAGAGACCCTGTTCTCTCACCTTCTTACTTCAATGCCAGCAATATATCAGGACAACCTGAATCTGCAACAAGTGCTGTGTTTTCATTGACTTCCATCAGACAAGAAATCTGGTTGGTCAAATTAGGTTTGACCGGTATCCATAGGCAGTTTGGTTATGACCTTGTTAAAGTTATGCTCTAGGTTCACAAACACATAGGGGTGTAAATGATCAGAGTCGAGTCGAGTAGCACTCTGCTCGAACTCGTCTCGTTCATTTTTTAACGAGCTCAAACTTGACTCGAAACTCGCCGAGTATCTATAATCTCAGCTCGAACTCGACTCGTTAAATTTTTGTAATGTTCGAGTTCGGCTCGTTGAGCAGCTTGCTTAGATAAACAAGCTCAAATTCAAGCTTGAATTCAAGCACAAGTTCAAGCCCATAAGCCAAAAGGCTGTGGAAGGTATGGATTGGAAGCTGGGTTGGGGACTTTATTTTATAAGGGCTAAGACCATCCAAAATTTTGGATATCTGATATAGGATGGATACAAAGCACGGGGCGGCGAGGTAGGAGGGGGTGGGCGATAGGGGTTGCCTGCGCCGTCGAGTGGGCGACGGCGGCACCGACGGGTGGGCGACGAGTTTGCAGGGGATGGGCGACGAGGTCGCCTATGCTGCAGATGGTGTCTGACACCGCCAAAACTGCTACAAGCATCTTTATCGTGGGGTATGGTGCAGCAGTTGCTGCAGTGCGGCCACCCCGCTGTCGCCGCCGCCAGGACCTTTGACCAGCATCGATGGGGAGTCTGCAGTGGTCACTGGAGATTCCGATGACCAACCGCGGCCCCCCTCGGTCGCATCGAGCAGGGCATGGCCGTTGGGCACACCTGCACAAGTTGGGAGGAAGAAGATGAGCGGTGCCTAGGGGTGTAAACGAATTGATACGTTCGGCGAGTAACTCAACACTCGGCTCGATAAAAACTCGACTCAACTCGTTTATTAGATAAACGAGTCGAGTTTGAACAAAAAAAAAAGCTCGGTTCATAAATGAGCCGAGTCTGAACATATGTGAGCTCGGCTCGATTATACTCGCGAACTACTCGTTTAAGAGCTCGTTAAAAACTCGATTAAATACTCGTTAATAATTCGTTTAAATACTTGTTATTAAATAAGTTATATGATTAAAAACTTTATAAAGAATAAATTCTTTGTATACTTTGACAAAATGAGATGTAAGAAATAGAAATAAAAGTTAGGGGTTGATATGTAAAAGTTAAACATATAAAATATATACACAGTCCGACAGTCTTTAGAGTAAATAAGTTAGGGGTACATGCACAAATTAAATAAATAAAGTATATAGGTGAAATCTAGGTTGAATCAAATGAGAAAAATGTTTATACACAATTATCAAATGTTCTAGGTCCATAGGCACCGCGAGTCTTCTTCCTCCTCCCGCCGAGCACCTGTGCAGGGCGTGGGCTGCACGGTGAAGGGATGTGGTCGTCGGCCCCTGGAGTCACCGGCGGCTGCCGCGGACGCTCCACCAATGCCAGATGGAGCTCTTGGCGGCGGCGACGGCGGCTTGGAGTCTCCCTGCGCGGGTAGAAGCCATCTGTGCGTCGCGGTGGTGCTCGATGATGCCATCCTCCCTGGCCAAACACCACGGCTGTCCCTGGCTCTCCAGTGCTTCCCGGCAATGTCAGATGCCGCGGCGGACACTCCACCAATGCCGCACGGAGCTCTTGGCGGCGGCGACGGTGGCTTGAAGCCTCCCTGCCCCGGTAGACGCCATCTGTGGGCCGCGGTGGTGCCCAATGCCGCCATCCTCCCGGGCCAGACACCACAGCCATGTCTGGCTCCCCAATGCTTCCCGGCGATGCCAGATGCCACCGCGGTGCCCGCGGTGGCGTTCTTCGACATCCGGCCACCCACCCCCTGCTCCAATGCCCACCTCGCTCACACACGGCCAGACCCTGCACCCCTGCCTCAGTGCCTTGTTTAGTCCCGTATCGGCTGCGACAAGTGTTGGCGGGACTAGGTTTCCTATAAACAACCCCCTTCACCACCAGTCTTCCTTGCCATTTTTGCCTTCAAATACTAATAAAAAAAGCCCTATTGGCTGTCAAGCGAGGAGCTCGTTTAAATGTTTTTAAAATTATAATTTATTTAAATATTTAATTTTTAATTTGATTTTGAGTTTGTGTTTGTGTTTGAACTCGAATTCGAGTTCGATCTGAGCTCGATTACATAAACAAGTTGTTCGACGAGTCGAGTTCGAGTTTAAAATAGTTGTAACGAGCCGAGTTCGAGCATCAGTTGAAAAAGCTCGACGAGTTTCGAGCCGAGTTCGAGCTCGGCAAATATAAACGAGTTCGAATTCGAGCAGAGTATAACTCGGCTCGACTCGGATCGTTTCACCCTTAGCGGTGCCTGGGACCTTCAAAAACTCAATTTTGTGTTCATGCCCTTATTTGCATGATTTAATTAAAACTAATTTTTGTGTATATACTCTTACTTTCATGATTTGTAATATACACCCTAACATTTAATCTTTTACATCTAAGTTTTCATAAGCAATTTATCCTACAATAATAACTCTACAAAAATAGATAAATATATTTATGTCTTCATAGTTATTATAAGAACTTCAAGTATATCAATTAATATCATTTTGAATATATTAACGAGTAATTTATCGAGTATCTTAACGAGTACATTATCAAGTATCTTGACAAGCCACTCATGAACATAATCGAGTTCAGCTTACCTTTGTTCAAGTTCGGCTCGTTTATGAATTGGGCTTATTTTTTTGTTCAAACTCGGCTCATTAAGTTAATAAACGAGCAAAGCTGAGCTTTTATCAAGCCAAGTTTCGAATTACTTGTCGAACGTATCGGCTCATTTACACCCCTACAAACACATGAAAAATGGAGTCGGATCGGCCCTGGAATCGGCTAGGACCGATCCCAATCCAAATCGACCAGAATCAGCTGATCGGAATCAGCCAATTCTGCCAACCATGCACAGACATAAATTCTTGATGATACTGATTGGTGCAGATGGCTCAGTGCTCATATAGTTTGCCAGTGGAAGTGGATTCGCTTGAAAACGTTTTGCAACACATGGAATGTTGTAAGCTTGGAGCATAGACAAAGTATGATCATAAGCTTTTTGGATGAATGTTGTCTCCTTTGTCAATTATGATAAACATCTAGGCTTGTACTCCTGTAGTGCCTTTTTCACATCCTGCACAGGCTGTTATTGTGCGGGCCATATATCACGTCTTTCAGAAAAGAAGCTGTTCTATAATGATTTCATCCTTTTTATCTTTGTGTTCAACTTTTACCTTTCTATTACAGAACTGGAGCTGAAGAAATCAAAGAAAAACTTAAGAACCTCGGGGCTGATGAGGTGTATACTGAAAGCCAATTAGAAGTGAAAAATGTGAAGGGTCTTCTGGTAGGTTTATGTTTTAATTGTAATATATTGCTCGAATTGTTTTTGTATTTCTCTTTGCAATTTACATCCACAGGTCACAGTTTACTCTGGTGGATATGACAAAAAAACAATGAATCTTTAAGCCTTTTGGTGGTTCTACATCTAATATAAAGAATTTGAACATGCCTAGGGTGATCTACCTGAACCTGTCTTGGGATTCAACTGCATTGGGGGCAATTCTTCAACACTGGTTCTCAAGTTTTTAAGGTTTTGGATATATTAATGAAATCTGACAGAAAATAGAAATTCTGGTTAGATGCATCTACAAACCTAATCAAGTTTCTTCACTAGGCAGAGTGGAACGATGGTAACTTACGGTGGTATGGCAAAGAAACCTGTCACTGTTTCTACTTCGCAGTTCATATTCAAGGTACCTTTTTATATTTAAAAAAAAATTCCATTTATCGTATTTTGTTTTCTTTGTTTGTTTTCATCTTCAAGGAGGTTGTGACTGGAGGTGGTAAGGCTCTGTTCCGATGACTATGATATGTTTCCAGTTGAGTGATACTTGCTGCGCAATGTTGTGTAATAAATGCAGCTATTTTGCACTTCTCCATATGATTGGTTCACATAGGATGATAAGACCTGGAAGGCAAGAAATCTTCTTCTTTAAAAAAAATCAAAAGAAACATACTCTCATGCCACTTTTTAGTGGGTTTTCCTGTTCTTCAAGTCTTGTCCTTCCGTGTGGACCAGTCACATGATCTGCAGCAAGCATTAATTTTGATCTCACATTTCTGAGTTACGAAAATGATGTTAAATGAGGCTACATTTCCTTGTGCGCTTGGGTTTGCACCTTGCTTGTTTGGTACCTTCTTGTAAAAGTTGCCTTCACTTAATTGTGATATAAGGAACTTCCTTCTGTATTTTTGATGCCAAGAAATTCTTGCTCAGGATCTCTCTCTGCGAGGATTCTGGCTTCAGAGATGGATGACCGAGGAGAAGGCTCAAGTATGCAGAGAGATGGTAGATTATTTGTTGGGCCTAGTGCGCGATGGCCAACTGAAATACGAGTATTGTCTATTCTTTCAAAGCCAATTCTTTTGACCTTATGATATCGTGACATGCTTAACCTTTTTCCTGTTGGTAATCGGCACTAAAGAATGTATTGCGTGCAATAGTTTTCTTTTTCCTGTGAAATTTACACATATCTAAAAGAATGAATTTTCAGGATGGAGCTGACTCCGTTTAATGACTTCAGTCGGGCACTAGATAAAGCACTGGGAAAGATGGGGAGCCAACCTAAACAGGTTATTAGATTCTGACGGAACGTGCTGTTTATGTGCACAATCTTCATGTTTTGTGAAGATCCCATATTACGCCAATATGTTTAGGAGAAGAAAGATCTGGCTCTATGCCTCTTTTCTATAAATTTTGGATGGAGATTGTATAACACAGAGCATGCATGCTGACTTCTCTTACTATCTTCATTTTATCCTCCAAGTAATTCAAGTTTGTCTTCACTTAATTGGACAGTACAAACCAAGTCATTCTACCACAAATGTCAATCTAGTTAATTTAAGCTGACTCAAAAGTATCTTCAAATCCAGTGTACATCTTTTTCAAGCAGGAAATTAAGAAGCAGCTGAAACTCTTTCTGGAGAAAGAAGATGGCCACATCAAGATCAACAAGGCGCGTTTTTCCGTGCAGGAAAGAATGTAATGGTGATTGCCTGCGAAATTAAACCAACCAGAACTTGGAAAGAAAAGGGCGATCGATGAACCTACAAGGCCTCCCTTCCAACATAACGTTGAATCAGCGAGCGGTTCCCTCCTGTGAACTCTTCCTCTCACAGTGTATACACGTCACATGTTCTGCATCTCCATATTTGCTCAACAAATTTGTCTTCAAGAATTTTAAGCATCAGCCGTCTGTGAAAATGGAAGCAACATGCAACTCTACGGCTTTTCTACCCGGTCGACAGGAAAACAAACCAACAACGATGGTTCCAGGGACGATAGTTCATTTTTTTTATTTCTCAGCTATTTTCTTCACCAGCTCTGATTCTTGTCCTATTATCTGTGTTAGTTGTTGCAGGCTTCGAAGTATCCGAGCAATATTTTTTGTCGCCCGTCGTCTTTGTCGAAAGAGGAATATTTAGTGCAAGAATACACTTACATTTCAATTGCAAACAGATTGATAAAATTTTAAGTTGGGTTCATAAATATTTGAGTTGGATTCACAAATTTTAAATTAGACTTATAAAATGATGTGTCAAGATACATTGGACCATCTTAAATTGACCAATAAGAGCTCCCTCTTACAACTAAAATATAGGTGTACTTTTGTACCATGTATTTCTCTTGCCGAACATAACAGAACCAGAGCTGACAACTAAAGCTCATCCATGACAAATGGTAAACTTCCAAAATCACAGCTAACAAGTGTGATTTACCAGAAAGTTGTCTCAGAACTCTTCATTTCGGAGAAGTTGATCATCTTCAGGAGTAGCTCTATACTTTCCTGATTGAATCGGAGAATGCTCCCAAAACTGCACTGCACAATCGAGGCAATTAACTCTGGTTGATACTGCCAACTTATGATCATTATGCCAGAAAACTGTTTCATCATATTTTCTCGCGCCTCCTCCTGGCATGCTTTCATCCGTAATGTCACCCTTTGCTTAGATGGTGGTAGTTGGAACTTTGAGGCCATATCTGTCCGTGCATTGAGCTCGGCAAGTTTGAGTTGGATGGACAAACCCTAGTTCATTAATGAGGGCGTCGCTCTGCAGTATGCGCTCCAACTGCATCAGCATGGCCAATTCGCGCTTGCAGAATCGCCGACAGAGCTGTCGGGGACACAGGAAGCACCCACCACACGCCCTCTCAGACATGGGCCGCACACTTTCTTCGCAGCACACTTTCTCGGCAATCGGTGTTCATCAATGGCAGGTAGCAAATGGCTATAATGACGACCGACGGCGTTTGACAGACAAGTTCCAATTTGGTATTGGGTTTGCGGGGGGGGGGGGGGGGGGGTGGTGGTTGCAATGGGCAACGATCGACAACAGCAGACTGTGACAATTGGCGACAACGGTAACCAACATCGATTGGCAACGAGCAGCAAGTGGCTATAATGGCGTCCGGCGAAGATGATAAGCGACGGTGACTGGCGAACAAGTTACAATGAGTTTAGAAATTAAAAATTTATATTTAGAAATACAAATAGTGGGTTTTAAAATATTATTTTTAAGATTTAAAAATATTAACTAAATTTTTAATAATAATTTAGACTAATATACAAATCTTACACATTAAAATATTATCTTTAAGATTTAAAAAATAAAGATGATTAATTAGAGGTCATCAGATATTGAGACTTATTTTCTAATTCTGTCAAAAAAAAGTAGCATGAGACAATTGCTACTGCAGAGGCTATTTCTAGTCTCTTGCGCCCGCAGCCCATCAAGACCTCGTACAGCCCCTTTTCGACCCGTCAAGGTGCCAGGGCTCCGGCCCTTATGCCGCGTGTCCTCGGATTTAGCTCAAAGCTTCCGAGCACGTTCTGACAATCAAAGCGCTCAAAGGGTCTCCAGAGGTAATCTCCGGATACCCCCCAAGCCTGTTCGGTCCGGGCCTGGCCTACTGAACAGACCATGCTCGAAGCACATTGCGATCCTGCCAACACAGGCTATCAGCCTCCGAGCAGGAGTCACCTATCAACTGAGCAGGCTCAGCCAACGAGCAGCGGACTCAGCTACCGAACAGCAGGTCTAGCCCACCGAGCAGGCTACCCGCTCGGTACTTTTCGCCCAGAAGAATCCGAGCAGCCCTTCGCCTTATTGCGACGGTTACAACGGCTGCATCGTGCACGCCCCACGATCAAGTGGCGCGTTAACTGCAGAACCCCTCAACGGGCACCTGGACGCGTAACTCCCCGCCAAGGGCGCCAATCGGCGCGCCCTTTTCGGCCTCATTAGGGGACATTCCGTCCCACTCCTCCTGCACCTTCGCCTATAAAAGGGTCAGGTAACCTCCATGCAGAGGTAGGTGGTCTTGGACGCTCACACTCGCCCTCGCGCGATTCACACACGAGAACCCCCTTTCCTTCAAGCCTCTCAAGTCTCATTCTGACTTAAGCATCGGAGGGTTCTCTCCGGTTCTTCAACCGGGCCTCCCTGATCTGGTTTTGGTCCTGCAGGCTTCCGTCCGCACCGACGTTCGTCTTCTCCATCTTCTTCAGTGGAGGCCCGTTTGGCTCCGGCCCAAGTAGGAAAACGCCACCACAGCTACTTATGGGGAGACTTATTTTGTGGTTCCTATTTTTTGAAAAGAGCATTTAATAATACATCTTTTGCCCTCTCTCTCTCTCTCTCTGCCACTTTTTAATTCTTATTTTACTCTTATCTCTCATGAGATATTTTTTCTCTTTTCTTCTTTAAACATAACTAAGATAACTTCTAAAGTAAAATAATTTATGTTTAAAGTGAATGTATATATGATTTGAAATAACTATATATATGATTTAAAGAAGAATAATACATCAATTGAAGTATTTTCCGTTTCTTTGAAATAATATACGTTTTGAAACAAAATGTTTTAAAGTAAAAGTTTATGTATTATAAAGTAAAAGTTTGGATGTTTTAAAGTAACTATTACTTTACTTAACATTACTTTAAGATAAATTAACATTACTTTAAAATTAATAAATATTTAGGCATGCGGTTGGTCGTCACCAACCACCATCGGCCACCAGCTGTTGTTGACCAACAATTGACTATCGACTGTTGATCGTTGCAATCGCCATCGACCACCAACCGCCGTTGGCCAACATTTGATCGCCGACCGTCAAGCATTACTTTAACATTAAGTGAGCAATTACTTTAACTCAGTAGAACAGTCACTTTATATCTTTCAAACATTTACTTTAATTCAGTAGAACACTTACTTTAACATTAAACATATCTTCTTTAATGTAAGGACCAATGAACCTGAACTTTAAGCCAATAAAATATTTATTTTAACTCGGTTAAAACAGTCACTTCATATTATTTGATCATTTACTTTAACTCACTAGAACACTTATTTTGATGTTAAGCATCACTTCTTTAACATTAAGTGTACAGTGAACGTAAACTTTAAGTTAATGAAACATTTACATTAGCTCAGTACAACAATTACTTTATATCCTCAATATTTACTTTAACTCAATAGAATAATTACTTTAACATTAAGCATCTCTCCTTTAACAATAAGTGAACAATGAACTTGAACTTTAAGTCAATGGAACGTTAGCTTTAACTCAGTACAACCATCACTTTATATCCTTTGAACATTAGCTATAACTTAGTAAAATAATTATTTAATGTTAAACATCACTTCTTTAATGTTAAGTTAACGATGAACATGAACTTTAAGTTAATGGAACATTTGTTTTAACTCAGTACAATAGTTATTTTATATCTTTTGATCATTTATTTTAACTCGCTTGAATATTTACTTTAATGTTAAGCATCACTTTTTTTAATATTATTGAATAGTGAACTTGAACTTCAAGTCAACAGAATATTTGCTTCAACTTAGTACAATAGTCACTTTATTTGTTTCAAATATTTACTTTAACTCACATGAATATTTACTTCAACATTACAATATAACTATTAATCGTTACATCGATTACTAATAATCGATGCACATATAATTGACAATCGATTCATCAGTTGACAGTTGCTACTGGTCGACCGCTCATCATCGTTAGTCACTAGCCACCTGTCTCTGCCACCAACCGCCACCATCGTCGGCTTATTGTCTATCGCCATCAATTGCCATTGATCGCCAATTGTTGTTGATTAACAATCGACTATCGAGGCATCGACTACCTCCCATTGCCAAACGTCGTTGGCGACATTCGATCACTGACTGTCATCGCCACTGACCGTTGTCGTCGGCTGTTCACCCACCGTCGCCTCCAACTTAAAATAATGTTAAAGTAAATACTAATGTAATGATTAAGGTAAATGTTAATTAGTTTTAAAATAAATGTTCAATTGTCATAAATATTCTTTTACTTTAAGACATGTGAATATTTATTTTAAAACAAATGAATTTTTACTTTAAGATATGTGCTCTTTTATTTTAATACTATATATGTTCAAATACTTTCTTATACTTTAAGTCATATATTATTTACTTTAAATTATATATTAATTTACTTTAAATCATATACTATTTTACTTGAATACTATATCTATTTTACTTTAAAACAATGCATAAAGAAGAGGGGAGAAGGAAGAAGATGAAACTAAGTGCTGAGTGGAGAGGTTAAAATAGAAAGTGAAAAATTCTTTGATAGAAAGTATTAATAAGGGATTAGAAAATAAATCTCATCAAAAAGTAAAGACTTATTAGGACACTTTTTTTTCTGATAGGAACTTAAAAATAAATCTCAATATCTGACAAAGATTTTTATTTTTTTAGTATTAATTAAACTTTTAATAATACTAAACTCATAAATTACTATTTTTGAGCTGGGACATACAACCTTACATTTTAAAATATTATCCTTAGAATCTAAAAATATTGACAAAACTTGTAATTTAAACTCATAAATAGTAATTTTGGACTCCCAAATGGTGTTTGGACTTGCAAATAGTGATTTCAGTCGTCCATCATTGCCTACCACTACTACTGCTGCTCATCAGTCTACATAATATCTAATATAACGTCACACGGACTGTTATATCATGTCCAAATACACATGGGTAAGTGCGTTAAACCTTTCTCTTTAAAAAACATACCTGAGTGTAAAGACATAAGGCAAGAGTGTAGGAACAGAGCAAGATTGTTCGGAGAATGCAGTGAAGAACCGTCTTTTACTGCATTTTCTACCTGATCAGTGATCACCTACGAGTATAACTCGGGAAATGCCAAATTACCATGCATGTGGACAACAATAGGCCAAGCCAAGGCAAAAGAAGAACACCGATTATGTGATAGTAACTCGTTCAGACACCAGATTAAGAACATGGGTTCATAAGCCCTCGTTCAGATCCTTGGTGATGTTATCTCACAGAGGGACGGGGGGGGGGGGGGGGGGGGGGGGGGGGGTGGGGGGGGGGGGGGGTGTTGGGGGGGTTTGTAGAGAAGAACCATCAACAAAGTTTCCCGGATCGCCGTGTCAGCGGACAAGTAGCAGCAGAGACCAAAGTAACGAGCTACAGGTGCTTGGAGAGGATGGTCTACACGACGCCTTGTGCGATGGGGTGGTACGACTGGCGAGCCTCGGCGAAGAGTCGCTGCGCAAGCACTTTTCCTTCTTCCTTACCTGCTCCCTGGACCAAAACAGTGTATAACAATGGGCGCAGATACTTCATCCTGCCCACCTCTTTCAGAGCCTTTTCCACCGCGGTGAAGTACTCTTTACAACCAGAGGAAAAGGCCCACTCGAGGAATGCAACTTTGACCTCCCAATCTCTGCTCTCTGCCAGGCTGAAACGTGGGTCCAGGGCTGCTACCTGCATTTGCAATCAAACATGCATTAGTCCCCCCCCCCCCCCCCCCCCCCCTTCAAAACCTTCAAAACTCCGATTAACAACATAATTTCACGATGAAATGTAAAGAAGCCACCTTGAAGTTTTCAAACAACTCTAGGCACAGAAGCAAAAGTGTAAAGTTCACTGAGAGAGGATTAAGATTGCATCAAGAAAATTTGGCATCATGTGAAACATGTACACTGAAGGAACTGCTTACAGGGCAAAGCAGCAGGAAACATATGATGACAAATCTTCGGTATTAAGTTATGGTAGAGCTCATCCGTTTCATGTAAGGATATTATACAGATTCTACAAGGAGATTCAACGCCCCCAAGACATAGCTTGAAGAATGAAATGCACTGGCTAGAAACTGCTCTCACCTTCATTCATCTGATACAATTCAGACAAATTCTTGACTTTCCGAATGCAAAAATTTTAAGCCACATGAATGCCTAGGGATCAGTTCAAGTAACATGAATACCACTAACTTTAGGAGCAATAGGTTTGTCCATGTCGGCAGTTTGCTCTTTTCTATTGCAACATTCAAATAACATGAGAATTTCATGAACAGAAGTTGCCAACAAAGATGTTGATGGATAATATGGTGCAAGGTCTGTATCAATGCACCTGATCCTACTGTGGACCCAGCAATTAACAATTCCACATATCACTCGGACAAGTTCTGAACTTACAGAGGAAACATAAGGGAGCTTAAAACACAAGCAAACTGTTCTAGCTTAGATGATTAAAGAAAAGGAAACTATAATACCTTAAATGGATCAGACGAGAATGGTTTGGAT
The DNA here is from genome assembly GCA_014218235.1 of Colocasia esculenta. Classification (NCBI taxonomy): domain Eukaryota; kingdom Viridiplantae; phylum Streptophyta; class Magnoliopsida; order Alismatales; family Araceae; genus Colocasia; species Colocasia esculenta. The sequence goes on along the minus strand of CM024757.1, from coordinate 9,233,404 downwards.
TAATTACCAGTAAATGAGAAATGCCACCATGATGTGATCATGTGAGACATATGTGCCCAAACCACTTTCAGACCAGATTAGGCAAGAAAGGAATGTACTATGAGAAGCTATTGAGACAGTTTTCAGTGGCACTAAATCATGCTCACATAACCAAAAAAAAAAGGCAACAAAGATGAAAAAATGAAAATGGCAAAGGTCCGGTTTGAATTAGATGGTCACGCACCTAAGGAGGAGCACAAAGACTGCACAAAGGTACATGACTGCAAAATATTTACAGAATGAAAGATGGCAACATGGCTAGGAACCTAGGACCATATCCAGTAGTAGTTTTACTGACTTGCTTGCACAACAGTCTTGACCCTTTGAAATAGAAAAGATTTTAATATGCATGAACACCAGAACTCAGTATCACCCATTACGCAATGAGTTTGCAGCCTAACTTAACACAGTACCTAAGATGAAATTGAATGGTTGAGCATGATAATGAACAATCAAACATCTTTTGATCCTTGACAATGTAGCTTGACTTACTATGTAGTATACAAATCTACAACCTAACAGGAATGTCCTTATTACAAGTGTTGATCCCGCAAAGAAAGCAAGGAGCAAGAAAAGAAAGCAAAAAATTATGCAGCACCTGCGAGGGTTCAGCAGGCCTGGGCAAATTCCCCAGGTAAAGCTCCCACTCCTGTCCTTGTCATTCTGCAACATCTTCCTCTCCCGGCATCCGCCCAAGCGTGAACTCTTTTGCCAGCGAGACAATCTTCGAGTACACACTAGACACGGGTTCTGTGGCATCAGAAGGGATACCAGTGCCATTAACCCACGTCTCAAGATCAACCTCATGTTCTATCCCAGGCACATTTGCTTTCAGGAAATCCACAAACGTCTCTGTGTCTAGGGATTGGAACTTAATTGTTGCAATGTACTTCTTCAGGAACTGATCAATTGCATCCCTCCCAATCTGATATACATTCAAAAAAATGTTACTTGGAACAGAAATGTGGCAACTTTATCACAGATCAGCAGAACTATAACATGAAGGCAAGCCTAACACCACCCATGGAATATGGATAAGAAGAGATGTAGAGGCATGCGAGTACCTGGCGTTCGATGCGCCAGAGGAAATGGAAACCCTTCTCGTAGCAACAGTAGCACAATCATTCCAAGAGAATGCATCTTTTTTCAATAAATTTGTCAATGTAGCTACTACAGAACCATAATGTTTGATAAATTTCCTGTAATAACCTGTCAGCTCCAAAAATCCTCGCAAGGCTTTCAAAGACTGGAATAGGCCATTCAATAATATACTTGATTTTAGACTTATCCATAGCCACAATGCCTTTGGATATGACATGCCCCAGATATTCTATTTCAGTCACCCCAAATGAACATTTAGACAACTTGGCATACAGATTATTATCAGACAAAATCTGCAAAGCTTGCTCAACATGTTGCAGATGTAATTCCCAAGTGGTGCTATAGATCAGAATATCGTCAAAAAATACTAGCACAAACTTCCTTAAATGATGCTTAAAAATATCATTCATAAGATTTAGAAAAGTGGAAGGTGCATTAGATAAGCCAAATGACATAACCAAAAACTCAAAATGCCCTTCATGTGTCCTAAAAGCAGTCTTATGAATATCCTTGGGGCTCATTCTGATTTGGTGATAACCAGAGTGAAGGTCTAATTTTGAAAAATATGTAGCACCATACAATTCATTCAATAGATCATCAATTAGTGGTATGTGATACTTATTTTTGATTGTGTGTTGATTTAAAAATCTATAATCAATACACATTCTCCATGACCCATCCTTCTTTTGGATGGAGAGAACAGGGGCAGAAAATGGGCTATTACTGGATTGTATGTGTTCATGGGAAAACAAATCTTTAACATGTTGCTCAATAATGTTTTTATGTAAAGGAGAATGGCGATGAGGTGGTTGAAAAATAGAAACTGATTCATCAATGAGGGGTATTGTATGATCATAAGGTCTGCTGGGTGGTAGGCCTTTAGGTTCTGAAAAAATAATGGAAAATTTCTGTAAGATAGGAATCAAGTCAGAAAGATATTGATCTAGATTCTAAAGTAGGTTGTGACGAAGAAGAATGAACATCTATAGAATAGAGATGAATAGAGTATAGGGACTGAGATTTAAGGAGGTCTTGTGAGAATTTCTTAGCAGAGACCATAGTTAATTTGGAGTCAGGGACTCCTTTCAACACAAAATCATGTCCATGTAATGAGAACATCATTAACATTTGGGACATATTAAAAGTAATATTCCCAAGCAATTGCATCCAAGTAGTTCCCAAAACCACATCTACTGATCCCAAGGGAAGAACTAGGAAATCTAAGTCGAAGGATATGCTTGGGAGCTTTAATGTAACTCCTGGACACCAGCCTCAAGATGCTACCTGTAGTCTCGTAACTATCTTAACTTGGTGAGCTTCAGTTGTGGTCACAGCAAGGCCTAACTTCTCAACAACATATGGATCCACAAAACTATGTGTGCTGCTATTATCAACTAACATAATAACAGACATGGTCCCAATCCTACCAATCAACTTGAACGTACCTGGTGAGGCCAAATGAGGAACACTTTGAGCAGAAAGGGAGGGTTCCATTGGTTCCAACACAGAAGCTGTCTCCAACTGATCATCCACCAACGAATCACATGAATCAGGCAATAAATGCAGCAAAAACAACTTATGAGTCTGACAAGTGTGTCCCAGCACCCACTTATCATCACAGTTATAACATAACCCTTTTTGCTTCCTCTTCTGCAACTGCTGAGTGGTCAATCTTCTAATAGGGGGTGTAGAAGACTTAAAAGGGTTGGCAGCAATGGAGGTTGCACATTGGAAATTTGCTGTGGCTTTCCAGAAAATGGGGCAGAAAAATTATAATGGACCGGACCCTTATGCTTTAACATATACTTGGCTTCTTGCATTCTAGCCAACTCCATAGCTTATGCTAACGAATCAGGGAAAAAAGAACGTACCTCATAAGATAACTCTTCTTTTAACCCTGACAAGAAAATGCCCAGCAGATGTTCGTGAGAAATTCCCACCACTTTGTTACTTAACAATTCAAATTGGCGCTAATAGTCTATTACCGTGCCTGTTTGCCTCAGTCTACACAACAAACCATAAGAATCCACTACAGAAACAGATCCAATCCTCAATTCCAACCCTTGAACCAATTCTTGCCAGGTAATTGCCTCCCTCATACTGGTATAATGCCAAAACCACTGCAACGCCTTACCCTCCAAATAAAAGGAAGTTGTAGAAACACTATGACAGTCCGGGATCTGATTACAGGCGAAGTACCTATTTGCTTTAAACTTCCATTCAGCCGGATCAGAAGTTCCTTCAAACCTCGGAAACTCATGAATCTTAGGGCAAAAAGAATGGCTACTATCAAAACTCTGAACAGATGTAGTATGGGAATCCAAAGCTTTACCAGATTCAAGCATTTGAACCCTCTGATCCATCGTGCTCACCTGTTGCTGCAAATTGGATCTGAAATCCATCAGGAACGCCTTCAAAGATTCAAACTGATCATTAGCCATGAATTGTCCTCCAGAGGAGCTGCTTGGAGGGGGCTCAGACACCAATTTGGAGCGACCCATGCTGCTATTCTAATCCGTTCCAAGCTCCTAGCTCCTTTCCCTACAATTAAAAGAAGAACTAGAACAGAGGATGTAGAAGAAGGGGACGGATATGCTTCAGAGGGATCAAGAGAAAAGTGGAGAGAGAGATTTTGTCACAATTTGTCATGAGCCCCAAATTGGCCAGGCACTTCTCTATTTATATCAATTGGTTTAACAATTTCTTGGAACAATCACCACATATTGATACATCTCCAACTACCAACAGTAACAAACACAACAACCTTAACCATCACTAAATCTCCCAGCTAACTAACAGCCAAGCTAAACCGGTCTTCACAAAAATCGGTCTAATACAGCTCAACAACTTGTTACAGCTGCCCTCAAGGTTCGATCTTGATGGGGAAGGAAAGAGGGCAGTTCGTCGCCTGCGGCGGTGATGCAGTGGAGGGAATGCGGTGGGGAGGGTGAACAAAGAGCGTGGCGTCTAGTGCTGGAACAGGTCGTGGGGACGCTACTGTTGGGAGATGCCCGTGCGGAACCATCTTTTGTTGTTCATGGGTACGTTAATTAGTGAACAAATGGACATGGCACATATGTTCGTTAGAGGGCACTTTTTTGAAGTTTAAAATATTAGGGTTAAGATAAGATTAAAAATGATATTAGATCAAAGGTGGGCCTTTAAAGATGGTGTGTGTGAACTGGAAAGCAGCATTGGGTTCTGGTCCTTCTGGAGCATCGAGTGATGTTCATTTGTTTTGATGGGTTTGTGGTGATTCCTGATTGCCGAAACTTTGAACCAGGCATTTAAGTGTTCGAAGTAAGGAATAACTGAGGATTTAAAACTATTATCTAGATAAAAACGTTTTTAAAAGGATATATATTACTAGAGTTAGGTTCCTCCCAGTACATGGGAGGACCCAACACCCTCAGTCACCAATCAGGTGAGGGGTGGGTGGAATTTTTTTTTAAAAATTCCAAATCAAAATATAGAAAAGTTTTAGAAAAAGGGTTTTTTTTTTTTAATTTCCATCCAACCTCCTCACCTGATTGGTGACTGAGGGAGTTGGGTCCTCCCATGTACTGGGAGGAACCAAACTCATATTACTATGGTTGGTGCAGAGTACTAATGAAATAAGTTAAAGCAACAAAAGAACCATGAAAACATGCAAAATATCAGATGCAAGAAAAAATTGATCCAAGCGTAAGTGCCAACGAATGAAGAGGAATACGTTGGTTATATATGAGCAAAATTCAGCGACCAACATCTGTGAAAGTTGATAACTTTGGACAACGTTAATCTAGTTGGTGCGGTAATGGTAAGTATGTTCCGAAGATACATCAGAAGCCCAGGTTTTCTTTAACAATGACATCTGTTTTATGCTTTAAGCCGGGATTCTGAACCAGTATGAACACAAGCACCATCACGCTCTGTATGAAAAACCAAAGTTGGATTAAAAAGGTTGCAGCAATGTGTGATACAACAAAGCATGTGGTGAAAACTGTAAACAAAGTATGACATCAAAAATATAAAAACATTTTACAGCACGCCAAACTATCCAGAACATCATAAAACAAAACTTCACCAAGTTCAAAAATATTTTACAACGCGCCAAACTATCTGGAACTTAACATTATTACCAGGACGAGCCGTCCAAATCTGCAATCATGCAAGCATGTTAGCCTTGTTCTGCAGCCTATGAATTGGCCGACCAAGTAAGCAAAACACTCATCCACTGGAGTTCAAATCAGCATTTCCCCACGTTAACTAACTCAAAACGCTCTTGCTATTGTGAGAAATATCGTTCAATGCAATAACACGCCGATGGGTCGAGAAGATTTTGTCTCTTGGTAAATAAACACATCTCCCAATAGCCTGACACCATCCTGGGAACTAGTACCATTTGATCTCCGACGAGAAACATAGTGGCAAACAATCACCTGGCAGGTGAGAGATTGGTCATTTGAGGTGTGTCCACGACTTATTGTACCAACCCGTTAACTGCTTGTGGTCATCTTAGTTAAGCACCTCTAAGTCGGCCTCCCCGGATAGAAGTAATCGACACTATTTTCCTTTACTTTGAAGTGAAAATTTTGTATCTTGCTTCGTGAATGTCCATGTTCGCTTGTACATTTGTAGTTCACAATTGTGAGCTGAAGGAAAGATGACACTCAGGAAATCAGCTCAGATGATACAGAACCAGTGCAGAAACAGCGATAGTATTCAGCTTACATGACATTCCAGACAGGTAAATCAAATCAAATGAAGGTAATATGACAGAAGTTACTACCTCAAGTACATAGACTCAAATGAAGGTAATATGACAAAAGTCACTACCTGAAGTACATAGACTTTCCACAAACTAGCCAGAGTAACATTTGGGGCAAAATAGCAAACCACTAGTATTCGATTATGCAATCAGGATTCCCTTCTACTATATAACAAGAGTAGAAAAAACTTCCTCTCAAGCTTACATAATGAAAACAAGTACATTAAGACTAACCAAACTAAAGACTCCTATAGTTGCCATGCTATTTCAGAAGTCAATGAGTTAATACTTCATTTTACCTTGTTCTAAAGTGCAAAGAAATGAAGATGACACTTCGCTTTTTAATTAACCTAAACAAATAAATCAAATTTGACTCCCAAACCTTTGAAATACAAATGATGTGTAACAGAGTAGTGGGCCAACCCACAGAGATTCAGTGGATTAATTCTTCTAGTTGAGTGATTTTTTTGCAACAGTCACAGATACTTCTAGCTAATTTTGGAAAGGAATATGCTGACAGTGGCAGAATTCACTTGCAGCAAATGTCAGGAGAGGAAAGCATATAGAAAATGCTCGTTGAAAAGTGTTGTGCAGAATTGTACCTGTCCATGCACATCAACAGACAAACCAGTAGGTAATGGCTCTGCCTTAATTATAATATCTGCCAAGTATTCCAGATATGAAAGTAAGGCAGGGGCTCCTGAGCTGGAATAAATGTCTTCATGATTCAATACAACCAACGAGCAATCCTGAATGCAAAAGCACAGTCAGTGGTGACTCAAATATTAACGCAATAGTAAACCACACAGTTGCAAGGTTGGGCACCTGACCATTTCAGAGGTTAGAGTAACACAGTAGTGTAGAAAATCCAGCACTTGGTTAGCAGAACCGTGAGCTGCTATCTCCAAAAGAGAGACATCATCTATCACAATTGTAATGTGATCCATGCTATATTCAGGAGAAAAACAAATTTCCACTGCTCCCAGTATCTTAGCATAGAGGTCAACAAACCCATCTTGATTTTCATTCTCCCCTGTTGCACTAAAAAGAAAGCATTAAACAGACGAGAAGCTCAACAGATAGCACGAATGGTTATGCAGTTGATGTAATAGATCAGAAACTACCGCATGCTTAAATGAAGCTGCAACATTAACTTGCTGACCTGAACACTCGAGCTTAAGCATTTCAAGGAAATGTAGTTTCTTCTTGACCCTTTGGATGGATAAATTGCAACCCTGATTTGAAATGAACCAATAGTATCATGTACAAACTTAAGAAAGGACGGAATAAAATTTTAGGGATCTTAAACAGAGAAGCCAAAAGATTCAAGGTTTTCTAAATAATTAGAGCATCAAAATGCACTTCACATGAATGACAACCAGAAATTGAAAAAAATCAGCTCTCTCATTTCCCTTTTCTAGTTTTTCTTTGGATGAGAGGGTTAATTTTTAGAGGAGAAGAGGATGGAGAGTGGAGAGGGAGAATCTCGGCCCTCTGGCCCAATCGGTCAAAAGCCCAATTACAAACTAGGCCCAATAGATGAAATCCTAGTTACTTCCACCATTAAGCGCCGCGAGGACCCATTCTGCCGCCCAAGTGGAGGGCCTCTTAACCCGACATTGAAGCCAGGAGGAAAGCCCGAGACAATGGTGAGAGGCTCCCGAGCTAACCCCTTAACATGCAATAGGGTAGAAAGCTAGCTCGGCCCACACTCCACTTGTTAACACAACAGACCTTAGCATAATAGGCGAGTCCTCACTCGGCGGGCCTTTATCCCAATAGCTATTAGTAGGGCTGTTTACGAGTTGGTTAGACCCGATTTATCCCATTTTTTGGGCGAACCGAAGCCTAACAAACCACCAAGTCAAACCGTCCCAAACCTCACCGATTCGGTTCGGTCAGACCGAAAATGGCAAAATTGTCTTATTTTAAGGCAGTTTTGAGTTTCGAACTTGCAACCCCTCTATTAGAAAACCCAGCGCTAACTATCAACGCCACCGCAACTATTGTGAAATAATACACTTACTACTATTATTATTATATATTCAGTTCAATCAATTACACAATGAGAAACTGAAATGAACCAAGGGGTCCCCAAACCGAACTGAACCGGTCAATCTGGTTCGATTTTTCGGGTTGGACCAAACTATGCACAGCCCTATCTATTAGCCAGGAGGCCATAAGCCTCGCATGCATATCTCAACTTAATAGGTAGTTAGCCTGATAAAGCCCTTCACTCGGTGCACATGAAGCGGTCAACACTCCCACCTAATATATTAGTCAGCGGATCCCATGTGGACGACAGTTACCCGAAATGAAGTGGAACCTAAAAGAGAAGATGATGGGTTGCCTATGACCCCATGATCATGCCCATGATCCTTGTAACGAGCATAAAATGCCCACGAAAGCCATTACCCCGAAGTTATGCCCACGACCTAGCCTTTTTGCTGTCACATCAATTGAACTCGTCGGGGGAAAAAACCACCATCTTTATTCCAAAGGAACCCTTAGCCTGAGGTAACATACATGCTACACATAAACTGGTGAAGAGCGATCTCAAATCCTCTCACCCTCTTGTTTTATGCTCTTGCCCTAACTTAGACATCGGAGAATTTTCACTAGGATCCCTATCCCAGCACCCCTGATCCTCTGTTCATCATTGCATATCCTTTTCTTGGTGAACGAAGAGTGTCATCTTGTTTTCCAATCCTAAGATCATCCTACGACCTACAACCAGATCAAAGATTATGCATCTTTATTTGGCACTATCTGTGGAAATCGAATCCAAAAGTTATGGTGCAGAAGAGTAACAGCAACAGTAAGAGGGGCGGCAACAAAAGAAAAGCCCAATGGAGGTGCCGGAGAACAAGGTCTCTCAAACCTCTCGCCCTATCCCCGGTGTGATTCCCAACACTGCGACAAATGTCACCATCCCCTCGACCTCCCTTGCGGTTGACCATCATTAGGCGAAGATCCCTGACCCCACCATCTCCCTCAATCATACAATGGACCAGCTCATTAAATTGATGGTGGCCTGTTGACATGGAAAAAGTGTCAAAACCCCCTCCATTCCCAGAAATCTCAAAAAATACCCCTATAAGGGGACGAATGAGGGGTCTCCCCCTCCAACCTTTTTATACAAAATGGTTGGAGGGGGGGAGACCTCCAACTGGTTTCATGTAAAACCGGTTGGAGGCTCCCCTCCAACCAATTTCATATAAAACCGGTTGGAGGGGAGAGCTCCCCTCCAACCGTTTTCACATGAAAACGGTTGAGGGGTTCTCCCCCTCCAACCGGTTTCATGTAAAACCGGTTGGAGGATTCCCCTCCAACCGTTTTTATGTAAAAATGGTTGAGGGGATCCCTTCCCCCAACCGGTTTCATGCAAAACCGGTTGAGGGGTTTCCCCTCCAACCGGATGGGGTTCTCCCCCTCTCCTTCTCCTGCGCATGTAGTAAGAAGGGAAGGCAGACCCCTATAAAAGGGGGTGCACCCCCCTCATATGAAAACCCCCATTGGATTCCCATATCCCCCAAGAGGCAAGCCCGGGGAGGGCATGCTCCAAGCCTCCAAATTCTGTCCCCCAAAACCATGCTGGTTGCGACACCAAATCCTTGGAAAAACCAGTCCCCCAAATCCTTGGAAAAACCAGTCCCCAAGCTTTGTAAATCCCCTTATTCTGAAAGGAAAATATCAGAAATAGCAAATCTCCCTTCTTCCAATCTCCTTCAACTTGTTCTTCCAATTTTCTGGTTTGGCGTGAAGGTATTGGCCCATTCCTTGCTCGATATAGAGTGAGGAGCGTTCAATAGCGCGAAAAAAAAAGGGGAGATCGCCATCTTATACGGCATCAACATCTCCCTCGTCCCCTCCATGGGGGGTTTCTCCAAAATTCCATAGTATATTTCATATCCCCACATCAAGCAAGACTCTGTGGGGATTTTTCGGGGTTTAAATACTGTCCGTATCAAGCAAGACTCTACGGACATGTGGTATTTAAATACCCTTGTATGTTTTGCTCTAAATGCCTCCATATTGAGTAAGACTCTATGAGTACGGGCATTTAGATGCCGTTGTTCTTGTACTTATATGTATATGTTTCTTCGAGGAGACTCTGCCCAAGTAGGGATTCTGCCCAAGAACATATTCGTATGATCATAATCTTGTGCTTATATGCATATGTTTTCTTGAGAAGACTCTGTCCAAACAGAGATTCTACTCAAATACATACTCATATAATCACGATTTTATGTTCATGGGTATATGATTCTTGAGTTGAACTCTGCCCATGCGGAGGTTCTACCCAAGAACATATCCATGTAAGCACAACCTCACGTTCATATGTATATATTTTCTCAAGGATACTCTATTTAAAACAGGGGTTCTGCCCGAGGATTTACTCGTATGTTCATAACTTTGTGCTTATATGCACATATTCCTAAAAGGAAAATCCATCCAGGTGGAAATTCCATCCCGAAAGATATTCATATACTCACAAAAGTTGTGTGCATATGCATACTTTCGTCGGGAGAAACTTGATTTCAATGGAGATCCCATCAAAAATATATTCGTATGTCTATAAAAGGGACTCCTTTGAACGGAGATCTTAACCCCCCAAATATATATATATATATATATATATATATATATATATATATATATATATATATATATCACCGATACAGGCATATTCCCGCCCATTATAAGTTATTTGACAAGTTTCACAAAGGAAACTCATATTCTTTTTTCAAAAAGATCCATATCATAAATGTTCTTTTCAAAAGGATAATCTCATTTTCAAAGTTAAAACTCATTTGTCCAGAAATAAACAAAAGAGAAAATATTGTATTGGAAGTTCTTATGGATGCATATATTCTCGCCCATACTATGAAATGGTATTCGAGTTGAAACTGGTGTTAGTACGACACCTAAGGCTTTTAACTCGATGTAAATATAATATCGATTCCGATCGATGGAGACAGGGGTCCAGCACATGCCACCCTAATGGCCTGATGATTAAAGGCACGGAATCAAAGACGTTCAGATCAAAACACGGCGCACCCATTCGTTTCACGGATATATAAATTCTTTCTCCGCACCACGCGGACCTTTACTTCTGTCTAATAGACAGGCTGGCATGCCCAAGGCAATATATATACCACCCAAATAAAATTGAAAAACAAATGAAACTCTAAATGGAAAGGATATCATATCCAACACTCCAAAATGAAAAATGAAAAAAAATCTCGTGTCCACATAGCCCAAGCAAGGTGATCACCTTCGAGGTGGGAAGAACGCTCTCCCCGATCCCCATTTGGTTCCCCATTTCATGGAGAGCCCACACACTGCGACGGCCAAACCACCAACTAGGGTTTCGCCCCCGAAGGCATACATATCAATTAGGCGCGACGTAAGCAAGGTGTCTCAACGTTCTCCCCGCCACAATAAGGGAGAGACTTCAAACTCGCAAAGGAGAATTAGTGCCCCCCGGAATCCAACATCACCCCTTACTGCCACTGTCGCCGCCGCCCCAGACGTCCTAATAAAGAAGACGCATTGCAGGCCCTCTCTCATAGAGAGGACATGCTTCCAGCCCCCTCTCAAACCAACCAAGGGTTGGCCACCCAACTCCGAGAGTTCGAGAGATGTTACTAATCAAGAGCGCCACATTGAGGCCACGTAAAAGAAGCGGATTCACCTCACCTACGATGACAAGGAGCAATCACCCTTCAATTGGGAGATCTTGGATGCCCCCTACCATACAAGCTTCAATCCCTACAGTAAAACCCTAAGACAGTCTAGGAGACTCGGCCGATAATTTCAACAACTTTGAGGCTTTAATGACCCTGCAAGGGGCCTCAAATGCCATTAAATGCCAAGTTTTTGCCACCACTCTGGTGCAAACTGCTTAGACTTGGTTCTGGACCCTCACTAGGACACATCGCAAGCTTCCAATAATTTAGCAAGCTCTTCGAAGAGAGCATTGTAGGGAATGGGCCGCCAAAGACCATTGCAGGCCTGCTCGCTCTCAAGCAAGCACAAGGAGAGAATCTTCAGGACTACGTCACTCGATTCCATGCTGAAGTTGTCAGCATCCTTCAGTTTGAAACTGCCTCCACGATCAACACCTTCATCTGGGGCACCATGGACAAGAGACTTCAGCGCAAGCTAGTCCTTCATCCCCAACGACCCTCGCCGACCTAATCACGTTGGCTCTGCATCACGCAAAGTGTGAGGAGGTTTTGATCACCTATCAAGACGCGCTTAGGAGCAGTGAGAAAGAGAAGTAGCGTCCATTTGACTGAGTGTTGAACCCCAAAATTGGCCATTGGGGCCATTAAATAAATATGTATATATTATATATATAGAAAAAGGAAAAAAGAAAGAAAAGAGGAGAGGGGAAAAACCTCTTTGGGTAGGGAGGCCCCTACTCAGAGAGGGGTCTCTCCAGGTAGTCTACTCGGAGAGACCCCGGTCTCCGGGTAGATCTCTCTCCTCCTCCTCTCTCAAATGGGGTAAACCCCTATAAATACCCCCTACGAGCAATGGATAAAGGGATCGGAGCTTTCAAGAGGGATTCGTCCCCCTGCTGCCCAATCAGTTGAAGATCCCCCCTTGGAGGGACTCTCAAAGACATGAAGTGATCGTGCTCAACGCAAAATACTTGTGCGGCAAGCCAGAGTCGTCTCTGACTGTGAAACTCCAGTGTATCTCCCCCCCATGTTGAGTGGGACTTCATGGGGGATGAAATCTAAATATGCATATTAATATCTCCATGTTGAGCGAGACTCCATGGAGATGAAAATGTTATATGTTCATGTGTTCATGTGTTTAAATATTTTCCATGTGGAGCAAGACTATGAAGATAAACTATTTAAACACTCATGTTTTCAGTTCTTCTCCTTATTTTGAGCTAGATCCCATGAGGATGATATGAACATATGCTCATATGTGCGTATCTCCATAGGGAGACTCTGTCCAAACAGAGACTCTGCACGAGGTACGATCATATATGTTCACCTCTATATCAAGTTAGACTTTATGGGGATAAAATGTTATATGTTCATATGTGCGTACCTCCATAGGGAGACTCTGCCCAAACGGAGATTCCACCCGAGGCGCGATCATATATTCATATAATGTTCATGTGTAAATCTCCATGTCGAGCTGGACTCTAGAGATGAAATGTTTATATGTTCATATGTGCGTACCTCCATGGAGAGACTGCCCAAGCAGAAATTCTACCCGAGGAACGACCATATGTTCCTTATATGTTCATGTGTGCATCTCTATGTAGGGACTCTACTCGAGGCACGTTCATATGTATTTATCCCCATGTGGAAACCATACAAAGGTCATGGGGTAAATTTCAAGTACTTCAAATACTCAAAGGTCAAGCGGGCATGTTGTCAAGCTTTTCATGCAGCTCTCATGAAATACTATTTAAAATGGGAATTTATGCTCACGGAAAATTCCAAAAGAGCTCCCTTCGGTAAGAAAATTATAGAAAAGTCCCTGAAAGGGTAGAAAAATAAAAAAGTTCCGCAAAATGACAAAAATATGGAGAAGTCCTGAACAAGGCTCAAATACAATGTTGTCCAAATCTTCTTCAAAAGACAACATTGGCCAAGTCTCTAGTCGCCATATCTCTGGTAAGCCCTTGGTATGCCACTCGATTTTATGTGGTTTGCATGACTCGATGGAGCGAACTCACGTCACTTCCCTGAAGTAGCGTGCACTAGTCGAGGAATGGCAAAAAAGTCCAAGATCATCAAAAGCCACAGAAAAGTCAAGAAAGTCATAAAATGCCAAGAAATGGCTGAAACACCCGGAAAGTCAAGAAATGACGAAAATGTCTGGGAATGCCAAGAAATGACGAGGATGCCCAGAAATGGTGCCAAATTGAAGAAATGCCCACAAATGGTATGAAGTTGCAGAAATATCCAGAAAGGGTAAAAGCTGTAGCAAAACCCAGAAAGGGTTAGAAGATATACAAATACTTCCGCTTTGTGTGGAAATGCCCTTTATAGACATCAAGTCAACTCCAAAGGTCTGATCACAATCAAAAAGCGATTATGACCATAAAGCAAATCAAATGCAGGCGGAAGCAAATTCAAGGAGTCCAACAGCGATGGAATACAATTTCGAAGACCCGATCATATAATCGGGAACAAGTATAATGGTCTTGAAAGACCAAATTGCAATCCAAATTATAATTTTCAAGCTCTTTGGACTTTGTGCCAAAAAATGAATCTTGGCATTATTATCAAAGGTGTTAGGATTCAATCCGATGTAAATTAACACCGACTCCGGTCGGTGGGAAAAGGGTTCAGCACACGAAACCCTGATCGCCTGATCAAATAAAAGCGCAGAAGAAATACCACAAAGATTGACACAATCGTCCAATAAATGGATATGTGAATTTCCCGCATCAAGCGGATTTTAAACTTTGTCTGTATAACAGATTGGCACGCCCACGCACATATAAAAATGCCTCCATGGCCAAAATCCATATTTTCCACCAAAAGAAAACTTCTGCGTCCAACACCAAGCCTCCCAGTTAGAAAGAAAGAAAGAAAAGTCGCAACAACGACAGGAGGGAACCGCCACAAAAGTATGAGTGCTACACCTTGCTAGCAATTCCTATCTACGAAATCTACCAAAGATTCAAGACAAGGAATATCTGGACGGAAGTATTGCCACTTCCATTAAGATCACGATCAATACACTGGTGATTGCCAGCAGCCCAAGTACGAGATTGAGACCCTTGTCTGCTAGGGCTTTCTTGGCAAGCACGTGGTCGAAAGGCAGAAGAATCCTTGCGAAACCCCCGAGGAGAACAACTACTGACCCCGCAAAGTACAAATCAACGTTATTTTAGGAGGCTCCACATCTGACAGCGATACCCACCAAAGGAGGAAGAGGTATGCCTAGCGGGCCCATTAGGGGGGCAAGTGGAAGAAGCAGGTTAACACCGACTTGGGGAAGCTATCAATTACCTTTTCTGATGAAGACCTTGAGAGGGTCCAAACCCCTCATGATGACACACTTGTAATATCAATAACAATAAATCGTTGTGATATAAAAAGAGTCTTGGTCGATAATGGAAGTGCACCCAATGTACTATCGTACAAGTAATTTCTCAGGATGGGCGAAAACCCATCGACTGTGCATACAATAAGGACCTC
The DNA here is from genome assembly GCA_014218235.1 of Colocasia esculenta. Lineage (NCBI taxonomy): Eukaryota > Viridiplantae > Streptophyta > Magnoliopsida > Alismatales > Araceae > Colocasia > Colocasia esculenta. The sequence continues at coordinate 9,218,326 of CM024757.1, read as the reverse complement.
CCTCTGCAAATTCAATGGTCATGCCACTTATCTCGAGGGAGTGGTAAGCCTTCCTATAATCTTCCCATCTAGGCGGCCCAAGGCACTCACCTAGCCCGCCTTGGGACGCCTTTTTAGGTCCTTAAAAGGCGGACCTCGCCTAACCATCGATTTGGTGCCTTCCCGCCTAGGCAGGCGCCTTGACAACTATGGCTAACTCCAACAACGTGTCGGAGTATGAAGCACTTATCTCAAGAGTACGGATGGCGAAGTAGCTCAGAGCAAAACAAGTGAAGATCTTCACTGACTCCCCATTGGTGGCGAGCCAATTCAACGGAGGGTATGAAACCTAGGAGTTGTAGATGAACAAATATCTCCAGCTGATTAGGGACTTGGCACAAAGGTTTGAGAGCTTCGAGGTAACCAAATAGCTCAAGAGTCTAACTCTGAGCAGATGTCTTATCTAGTCTTGCCTCCTCCTCAAGCCCAACAAGATCCCGCTCTATCCTCCTGGAAGAGTTAGAGCATCCAAGCACTAAAACAGAGCACGCAGAGGCAACTGAGGAGTAGGCTAACGATTGGCGAAGCCCTTACATCAGCTGGCTGAAGGATGGACTATCCCCTCTTAACCTCAGGAGTCCCGACAACTTAAGTATCAAGTCCAGAAATTTGTCCTCCTTGACGGTTGGCTGTATCGAAGGTCCTTCACCGCGCTGCTCCTAAAGTGCCTCAGACCTGTTGAAGCCAAGCAAGCCATTGAACAGGTCCATAAAGGGACTTGTGGTGCTCATCAAGGCAGAAGATTAGTAGCAAGAATCCTACTGTGGGAGGATATTGGTGGCCGTCACTTCTGTCCAATCCGTTAAAGACCCTCTAGCCCAATCCGTCAAAGACCTAGTTACAAGCTAGGCTCAATAGGTGAAAGTCCAGTTACCAAGCAAGGCCTACTATTAAGTGCCATAAGCACTCAACCTAGGCCAAGTAGGAGTAACCCTGCATTGAAGTCAGTACGAAAGCCCAAGGCAACAGTGAGAGGCTCCTGAGCTAACCCCTCAACATGAGCTAGGATAGAAAGCAAGCTCGGCCCACGCTCCACCTGTTAACACAATAGACTTTGGCATAATAAGCGGATCTTCGCTCGATAGGCCTTTATCCCAGTAGTTGTCAACCAGGAGGTCGTTAGCCTGGCATGCAGATCTCAACCTGATAGGTCATTAGCCTGATAGAGCCCTTCGCTCGGTGGAAGCAAAGCAGTCCACAGTCACTCCCGCCTGATACATTGGTCAACAGATCCCATGTGGACGACGATTACCCTGAATGAAGTGGAATCTTAAAGAGGAAGACAATAACTTTGCTTGCCCATCATCCCCATGATCATGCCCATGATCCTCATAACGGGCGTCAAATGCCCACAAAGGCCACTACCCCAAAGTTATGCCCACGACTTGACCTTAACGGCGGCCACATCCATTGAAATCATTGGAGGAAAACAACCACCATCTTTAAATTCCAAAGGAACCCGTCACCTAAGGTTACATATATTCTGCACTCAAATTGGTGAAGAGCGATCTCAAATCTTCTCAACCTCTTGTTTTGTGCTCTTTCCCTTACTGATTTAGACATCAGATGGTTTTCCCTAGAATCCCCATTTTGGGACCCCTAATCCTCTATTCATCTTTGTAGATTTCCTTATGGTGAGCGAAGAGTGTCATCCTATTTTCCAGATCCCAAGACCATCCTACGGTCTGCAACTAGATTAGAGTTTGTGCATCTTCTAAGAGAAAGAAGGGTGAGAAAAAAAAATTATGCTGCCATAAGATGGAAAAAACACGAAACCTTTTGGCACACAGTACCCAGTCAGATGGCGTATAAACGTATAAGCAATAAAATTGAAGCTAAATTCCTAAAATACTGTCAGAACTAATAATGATATGCTGGCTCCTCATACCTAACCCATGTTTAAACCATAATACTGGTTCTTGAAAATGTACGCAGACTATATATAAGAAATCAGGCAAACAGAAATGGTCACATCATTTTGCCAGGAATAACTTTGTAAGTCAGATAATATAGTAGCATAAGTACACTCACACGGCATATACCATGTAGCAATTACATATGGAGTTAGGAAGGTTAAGTCAGATAATATAGTAGCATAAGTACACATACACACGGCAAATACCATGTAGCAATTACATATGGAGTTAAGGATGTTTGAGAACTTCCCTACATCATACTTCCTTCAAAGTATGGATAGAAGAGAAAACATCAAAAGGGCCGTGAACGCACGTCTACAAGAATCAGCCAGCAAAAATTGCTCATTACCCATGCTATTGATACCAAGAGTCCAGAAAAATCGAATTTTCTCCTTCCCTTAACAGATAAACACCACCCCTGGACCTACCTTTTTCTGGATCATATTCTAAATCTTTCTACTCCTAGTTCGCTGCAGATGCAAAGCGGCAGATGTCATGAATGGCATAACAGAAGCACGCGTTCGAAAGGTTCACGAAATGAAGTGAGGGGTTTTGTGAGGGCAGCTTACGAGCTTCCCCAGGACGCGATCGTAGTGGGAGAAGGTTTGCGCCAGAGCGACGAAGACCACGGCCTCCTTCGCGTCCGGGTTCGACAGAGCCCGCTTCACGAGGTGGTGGAGGACGAAAGCCCCGCTGGTCTCGACGCGGTCCTCGACGAGCACGAATCGCCGGGACGAGGCTGCGGCAGCGCCGCTCGTCGTCCCGAGGGCCTCGTCGAGGAGGCTGCCGGAGGCGGCGGCGCTCATATTTCTCGGCTCCTTCTCCCCGCGGTTCCCCCGGCGGCGCGTACCGGCCGAGGCTTTCCAAGGAAAGCCCCACTGTGGAGCTCGTCGTCAGGCAGAGGCAGTAGATTTGGGCCGTTGGGTGGGGTTGGGCGGCGACGTGACTAGTTTGGGCTTGGAATGCAAACGCTTCGGATGGCCCAAACTTGAGCTCTTTGTCTTGGGTTGGATCTTCGACGTCCTAGATCTGTCTTAATTTATAGGATGTTTGGGAGTAATTTTTTAAAAAAAATTATTTCTATCTAAAAAATTATGTTGAATTTATTTTTAATTTTAAATTTAAAATTATGACAACCTGATGTTAACTGTTTGGTAAAAACATCAAATTTTTTAAAAATTATGTTGATGTGTTTTTGGCGGCGGGTGGTGTTCGGCGAGAAGGGGGGGGGGGGGGGGGGGGGGGGGGGGGGGGAGGCGCCGGAGAGGGCAGGGGCGTGTGGGGCTGGGGGCGTTCTGGCGGGGGGCTGGGGGCGCAGGGGAGGGCGGGTGGGGTTGGGCGGAGGGCTGGGTGAGGGCGGAGGCGGGAGGGGTGTTCCGGGGCGGCGGGGGTGCAGGGGAGGGTGGGTGGGGCGGGCGAAGGGCAGGGGCGGGAGGGGGGGGGGGATGGGGGCGCAGGGGAGGGCGGTGGGGCTGGGAGGAGGGCGGGGGTGGGAGGGGGGGTTTCGGGGCGGGGGGGTGGGGCTGGGCGCAGGGGAGGGCGGAGGGCGGGGGCGGGAGAGGGGGGGCTGGGCGGAGGGCGAGGGCGTGAGGGGGGGAGCGTAGGGAGAAAGAAGGGGCGGTAGGGGGAGGAGGAGGGGGCGATGGGGGGGGTGTGGGGGTTAGTTGAGAGAACAGTGAGTGTATTTTTGTTTTAAAAACTGGTTCATCGTTGTTTTTATTTTGAAAGATATTACATTAAATAAAAGTTGTTCTCTAAAATTTAAAATTATTATCAAACATGTCATTGTATTTATCTTTTTTTTAAGATTTAAGAGAAAAAATTAAGAAAAAAAATACAACCAAACACCCTATAATTTTTTTCTAGCCCAAAACTTCGAGAGAAACACTTGATTAGCAGATGAAATGTTCCATTACTTGTGTCGCTAGATAAAAGTGGATGTGGCTCTTTTAGATAACATAATAACAAAATCCACTCGTTGTATTTAAGATAAAGTTTGAAAATAAAGTTGGAGAGATTTTAAGGTGTCCCTGTCCATGGGTCCGAAGATCCGAAAAGACTAACAGACTAGTCTAACAAGATGTATAATAAAAATAAATGACGACAATAAATACTAAAATATACTAACAAGTGAAGTAAAGAAGTCCAACACAAAATATAAATATAATACAGTTCCAAATAGCAAAGTACAAATATAGAAAGAAAAAAAAAATCCCTTACGAACATATCCCAAAGGTGACGAGTCACAAGTATAAAAGAGGACACTGCTCAACAAAGGTGCTATCTATTACGACCCGATCTCCTCTATCCCGTGAAAATTGTTACTGTAAAATCTCACTTGTAAAAGGACTAAATTTCAAAATAGTGAATTTAGAATCCACCGTCGATCACCATCACCCGCTAGCAGCGACCGCCGTCAGATCACTGCCTGCCACTACTTGTTGCTGCTCATCAACCCATATAATATTTAATATGCCATCACCCGGACTACTATATCATGTCTAAATACACTTGGGTAAGTGCACTAAAACTCTCTTTAAAAAACATACCAGAGTGCAAAGAGTGTAGCAACAGAGCTAGATTGTTCGGAGGATCCTGTGGAGAAGCGTCTTTTACTGCATTTTCTACCTGCTCACCTACGAGTATAACTCGGGAAATGCCAAATTACCATGCATGTGGTATGTGGACAACAATAGGCCAAGCCAAGGCAAAAGAAGAACACCGATTATGTGATAGTAACTCGTTCAGACACCAGATTACGAACATGGGCTCATAAGCCTCGTTCAGATCCTTGGTGATGTTATCTCACAGAGGGACGCGAAGGGGGGGGGGGGGGGGGGGTGTTGTAGAGAAGAACCATCAACAAAGTTTCCGGATCGCCGTGTCAGCGGACAAGTAGCAGCAGAGACCAAAGTAACGAGCTACAGGTGCTTGGAGAGGATGGTCTCCACGACGCCTTGTGCGATGGGGTGGTACGACTCGCGAGCCTCGGCGAAGAGTCGCTGCGCAAGCACTTTTCCTTCTTCTTTAGCTGCTCCCTGGACCAAAACAGTGTACAACGGGCGCAGATACTTCATCCTGCCCACCTCTTTCAGAGCCTTTTCCACCGCGGTGAAGTACTCGTTACAACCAGACGAGATGGCCCACTCGAGGAATGCAACTTTGACCTCCCAATCCCTGCTCTCTGCCAGGCTGAAACGTGCGTCCAGGGCTGCTACCTGCATTTGCAATCAAACTATGCATTAGTTTTTTTTTCCCCCCTTCAAAACTCCAATTAACAACATAATTTCATGATGAAATGTAAAGAAGCCACCTTGAAGTTTTCAAACAGCTCTAGGCACAGAAGCAAAAGTGTAAAGTTCACTGAGAGAGGATTAAGATTGCGTCAAGAAAATTTGACATCATGTAAAACATGTACACTGAAGGAACTGCTTACAGGGCATAGCAGCAAGAAACAGATGATGACAAATCTTCGGTATAAAGTTATGGTAGAGCTCATCCGTTTCATGTAAGGATATTATACAGATTCAACAAAGGGATTCAAGCCCACCAAGACATAGCTTGAAGAATGACATGCACTGGCTAGAAACTGCTCTCACCTTCATTCATCTGATACAATTCATACAAATTCTTGACTTTTCCGAATGCAAAAATTTTAAGCCACATGAATGCCTAGGGATCAGTTCAAGTAACATGAATGCCACTAACTTTAGGAGCAGTAGGTTTGTCCATGTCGGCAGTTTGCTCTTTTCTATTGCGACATTCAAATAACATGAGAATTTCATGAACAGAAGTTGCCAACAAAGATGTTGATGGATAACACGGTGCAAGGTCTGTATCAATGCACCTGATCCTACCGTGGACCCAGCAATTAACAATTCCACATATCACTCGGACAAGTTCTGAACTTACAGAGGAAACATAAGGGAGCTTAAAACACAAGCAAATTGTTCTAGCTTAGATGATTAAAGAAAAAGAAACTATAATGGATCAGATGAGAAAGGTTTGGATTAATTACCAGTAAATGAGAAATGCCACCATGATGTGATCATGTGAGACATATGTGCCCAAACCACTTTCAGACCAGCTTAGGCAAGAAAGGAATGTACCATGAGAAACTATTGAGACAGTTTCAGTGGCACTAAATCATGCTCACATAACCAAAAAAAAGGTAACAAAGACGAAAACATGAAAATGGCAAATGTCCAGTTTGAATTAGATGGTCACGCACCTAAAGAGGAGCACAAAGGTACATGACTGCAAAATATTTATCGAATGAAAGATGGCAACATGGCTAGGAACCTAGGACCATATCCAATAGTAGTTTTACTGACTTGCTTGCACAACAGTCTTGACCCTTTGAAATAGAAAAGATTTTAATATGCATGAACACCAGAACTCAGTATCACTCATTACGCAATGACTTTGCAGCCTAACTTAACACAGTACCTAGGATGAAATTGAATGGTTGAGCATGATAATGAACAATCAAACATCTTTTGATGCTTGACAATGTAGCTTGACTTACTATGTAGTATACAAATCTACAACCTAACAGGAATGTCCTTATTACAAGTGTTGATCCAAAGGAGCAAGAAAAGAAAGCAAAAAAATATGCAGCACCTGAGAGGGTTCAGCAGGCCTGGGCAAATTCTCCAGGTAAAGCTCCCACTCCTGTCCTTGCCATTCTGCAACCTCTTCCTCTCCCGGCATCCGCCCAAGCGTGAACTCTTTTGCCAGCGAGACTATCTTCGAGTACACACTAGACACGGGTTCTGTGGCATCAGAAGGGATACCAGTGCCATAGACCCACGTCTCAAGATCAACCTCATGTTCTATCCCAGGCACATTTGCTTTCAGGAAATCCACGAACGTCTCTGTGTCTAGGGATTGGAACTTAAATGTTGCAATGTACTTCTTCAGGAACTGATCAAATGCATCCCTCCCAATCTGATATACATTCAAAAAAAAGTTACTTGGAACAGAAATGTGGCAATTTTATCACAGATCAGCTGAACTATAACATGAAGGCAAGCCTAAACATCACCCATGGAATATGGATAAGAAGAGATGTAGAGTCATGCGAGTACCTGGCGTTCGACGCGCCAGAGGAAATGGAAACCCTTCTCGTAGGGCACCTGAGAGTAGACATCATCCGGGTCGACACCGCTCTGGTTTTGCTTCAGTTTTGTGAATTCCATGTTGTCCTAAACTCTCCATCTCGTCGTTCAGACCCTTCCATCCGATCCCAATGTTCAGAGATGCCCGCTCCTCTCCCTGAACTGCCTCCACGATCCTTCTCTCTGCATAGGTCGTGAAACCCTAGAGGAAGATATAATTATGAACACGTCTGAACACCTGATAGAGCAGAACAAGGCGAGAAAGAAACAGAACAGACCTCGTTGAGCCAGAAATGCTCGTTGGTCTTGTTGGTGATGAGGTTCCCAGTCCAGCTGTGGGCGAGCTCATGGGCTACCACCTGGGCACCGCTGGCGTCCCCTCTGATCACGGTCGGCGTCAAGAACACCATCCTTGGGTTCTCCATGCCGCCGTATGGGAAGCTCGGGGGCAGCACCAGCAGGTCGAACCTCTCCCACTCATACGGGCCGAAGAGCTTTTCCCCGACAAGGATCATCTCCTCGGTGCCTGCAAACTCCCTCGCGGCGGCGTCCACCACCTCCGGCCCGCCCTCGGCGTAGACCCACGTCCTCGGCCCGACCTCCCGACCCTTGATCTCCCCCACGGCGAAGGCGAACAGGTACGGCGGGATCCGCTGCGCCATCTCGAACTCCTCCACCAACCTGTCCTCCGCGCACCACGCGGCGTCCGGGCAGGCGGGCGCCGCCTCGCCCGGGCGCGGCTCGCGGCGGGACACCCGGGCGGCAGACATGACGGCGCAGAGACTCGCGGGGATGTTGAGTCGGGCCGAGTAGCAGATGCGGGCGGCGGGAGTGTCCTGGCAGGGGAAGATGGAGCGGGCGTGGATGGCCTGGCACTGGGTGTAGACGAAAGGTGCGGCCTTTCCGGAGGTCTGCGGCGGGGAGAGCCACTGGAGAGCGGATGAGGACGGCGAGGTGGAGAAGGAGACGAGGAAGGAGGACTGGGAGGACAGCGTGACGGTCAGGGCCTGGCCCTTGATGGGGTCCGGCGGGGAGGAGAGGTCGTGGGGGAGTGGGGTAAGGGTCTCCGAGTGGAGGACGGTGGCGATGTGGAGGGAGCGGGTGTCGAGGGTGAGGGTGCCGGAATGAGGGGAGGGAAGGGAGATAAGCGCGGTGCCATTGATGGAGGATGTGGAGAAGTCGACGTAGAGGGAGAGGGCGACGTGAGTGGCGAATGGGTGGTCGGAGTCGGCGAAGGAGTGGGGGTCTACCGGGGCCATGATGTCCCTTCCCTTCCCTTCTCCGGGAACGGCGGGCTAGGGTTTTCGGTGGGCTGCCCTCAAGGTCCGATCTTGGTGGGAAGGGAAGAAGGGCGGTTCGCCGCCTGCGGTGGTGAGGGTGAACAAAGAGCGTGGCGTCGAGTGCCGGAGCAGGTCGTGGGGACGCTACTGTTGGGAGATGCCCGTCCGGAACCATCTTTTGTTGCTCATGGGTACGTTGATTAGTGAACAAATGGACATGGCACAAATGTTCGTTAAAAAGGGCACTTTTTTGAAGTCTAAAATATTTAGAGTTAAGATAAGATTAAAAATGATATTAGATCAAAGGAGGGCCTTTAAAGATGGTGTGTGTGAACTGGAAAGCAGCATTGGGTTCTGGAGCATCGAGTGATGTTCGTTTGTTTTAATGGGTTTGTGGTGGGTTCCTGATTGCCGAAACTTTGAACCAGACATTTAAGTGTTCGAGGTAAGGAATAACTGAGGATTTAAAACTATTATCTAGATAAAACATTTTTAAAAGGATATATATTACTATGGTTGGTGCAGAGTACTAATAAAATAAGTTAAAGCAACAAAAGAACCATGAAAACATGCAAAGTATCAGATGCAAGAAAAGATTGATCCAAGCTTAGGTGCCAACGAATGAAGAGGAATACGTTGGTATATATGGGCAAAATTAAGCGACCAACATCTGTGAAAGTTGATAACTTTGGACAACGTTAATCCAGTTGGTGCGGTAATGGTAAGTTTGTTTTCTTTAACAATGACATATGTTTTATGCTTTAAGAGCCGGGATTCTGAACCAGTATGAACACAAGCATCATCACGCTCTGTATGAAAAACCAAAGTTGGATTAAAAAGGTTGCAGCAATGTGTGATACAACAAAGCATAGGGTGAAGATTATAAACAAAGTATGACATCAAAACTATAAAAACATTTTACAGCACGCCAAACTATCCGGAACATCATAAAATAGAACTTCACCAAGTTAAAAAATATTTTACAACGCGCCAAACTATCGGGAACTTAACATTATTCCCAGGAAGAGCCGTCCAAATCTGCAATCATGCAAGCATGTTAGCCTTGTTCTGCAGCCTACGAATTGGCCGACCAAGTAAGCAAAACACTCGTCCACTCGAGTTCAAATCAGCATTTCCCCACGTCAACTAACTCAAAAGGCTCTTAGTTAAGCACCTCTAAGTCTGCCTCCCCGGATAGAAGTAATCGACACTATTTTCCTTACTTTGAAGTGAAAATTTTGTATCTTGCTTCGTAAATGTCCATGTTCGTTTGCACATTTGTGGTTCACAATTGTGAGCTGAAGGAAAGATGACACTCGAGAAATCAGCTCAGATGATACAGAACCAGTGTAGAAACATCGATAGTATTCAGCTTACATGACATTCCAGACAGACAAATCAAATCAAATCAAATGAAGGTACTATGACAGAAATTACTACCTGAAATATGACAGAAGTTACTACCTCAAGTACATAGACTCAAATTAAGGTAATATGACAGAAGTTACTACCTGAAGTATATAGACTTTCCACAAACTAGTCAGAGTAACGTTTGGGACAAAATAGCAAACCACTAGTATTCGATTATTCAATCGGGATTCCCTTGTGCTATATAACAAGAGTAGAAGAAAACTTCCTCTCAAGCTCACATAATGAAAACAAGTACATTAAGACTAACCAAACTAAAGACTCCTATAGCTGCCATGCTATTTCAGAAGTCAATGAGTTAATACTTCGTTTTACCTTGTTCTAAAGTGAAAAGAAATGAAGATGACACTTCGCCTTTTAATTAAACCTAAACAAATAAATAAAAATTGACTCCCAAACCTTTGAAATACAAATGATGTGTAACAGAGTAGTGGGCCAACCCACAGAGATTCAGTGGATTAATTCTTCTAGTTGAGTGATTTTGTTGCAACAGTCACAGGTACTTCTAGCTGCTTTTGGAAAGGAATATGCTGGCAGTGGCAGAATTCACTTGCAGCAAATGACAGGAGAGGAAAGCATATAGAAAATGCTAGTCGAAAAGTGCTGTGCAGAATTGTACCTGTCCATGCACATCAGCAGACAAACCAGTTGGTAATGGCTCTGCCTTAATTATAATATCTGCCGGGTATTTCAGATATGAAAGTAAGGCAGGGGCTCCTGAGCTGGAATAAATGTCTTCATGATTCAATACAACCAACGAGCAATCCTGAATGCAAAAGCACAGTCAGTGGTGACTCAAATATTAACGCAATAGTAAACCACACAGTTGCAAGGTTGGGCACCTGACCATTTCAGAGGTTAGAGTAACACAGTAGTGTAGAAAATCCAGCACTTGGTTAGCAGAACCGTGAGCTGCTATCTCCAAAAGAGAGACATCATCTATCACAATTGTAATGTGATCCATGCTATATTCAGGAGAAAAACAAATTTCCACTGCTCCCAGTATCTTAGCATAGAGGTCAACAAACCCATCTTGATTTTCATTCTCCCCTGTTGCACTAAAAAGAAAGCATTAAACAGACGAGAAGCTCAACAGATAGCACGAATGGTTATGCAGTTGATGTAATAGATCAGAAACTACCGCATGCTTAAATGAAGCTGCAACATTAACTTGCTGACCTGAACACTCGAGCTTAAGCATTTCAAGGAAATGTAGTTTCTTCTTGACCCTTTGGATGGATAAATTGCAACCCTGATTTGAAATGAACCAATAGTATCATGTACAAACTTAAGAAAGGACGGAATAAAATTTTAGGGATCTTAAACAGAGAAGCCAAAAGATTCAAGGTTTTCTAAATAATTAGAGCATCAAAATGCACTCACATGAATGACAACCAGAAATTAAAAAAAAAAAAAGCTATCTCTCAGTCCCCTTTTTTAGTTTTTCTTTGGGTGAGGGGGTTGGTTTTTAGAGAAGAGGATGGAGAGTGGAGAAGGAGAATATCGGCCCTCTAGCCCAATCGGTCAAAAGCACAGTTACAAACTAGGCCCAATAGGTGAAATCCTAGTTACCAGGCAGGCCCACTGTTAAGTGCCACGAGGACCCATTCTGCAGCCCAAGTTGAGGGCCTCTTAACCCGACATTGAAGCCAGGAGGAAAGCCCAAGACAATGGTGAGAGGCTCCCGAGCTAACCCCTCAACATGCACCAGGGTAGAAAGTTAGCTCGGCCCACGCTTCACTTGTTAACATGGCAGAACTTAGCATAATAGGTGGGTCCTCGCTCGACAGACCTTTATCCCGATAGCTATTAGTAGGGCTGTTCACAGGTCAGTTCGATCCGATTTAGCCCATTTTTTGGGCGAACTGAACACCAAGTCAAACCGTCCCAAACCTCACCGATTCAGTTCGGTTCAGACCGAAAATGCCAAAAATGTCTGATTTTAAGGCAGTTTTGAGTTTCGAACTCACAACCCCTCTGTTAGAAAACCCAGCGCTAACCATCATCGCTACGGCAACTATTGTGAAATAATACACTTCTATTATTATTATTGTTATATATTCAGTTCAATCAATTTCGCAATGAGAAATCTAATTGAATTGAGGGGTCCCCAAACCGAACCGAACCGGTCAGTCCGGTTCGATTTTTCAGGTTTGACCAAACTATGCATAGCCCAAGCTATTAGCCGTGAGGCCATTAGCCTCGCATGTAGATCTCAACCTGATAGGTAGTTAGCCTGATAGAGCCCTTCACTCGGTGGACACGAAGCAGTCAACACTCCCACCTGATACATTGGTCAGCAGATCCATGTGGACGATAATTACCCGAAATGAAGTAGACCCTTAAAGAGGAAGATAATGGGTCGCCCATAACCCCCATGATCACGCCAACGGGCATCAAATGCCCACGAAGGCCACTACCCCGAAGTTATGCCCATGACCTAGTCTTAACTGTTGTCACGTCGATTGAACTCGTCGGGGTAAAGCGACCACCATCTTTATTCCAAAAGAACCTCTTAGCCTAAGATAACATACATGCTGCACATAAACTGGTGAAGATTGATCTCGAATCCTCTCACCCTCTTGTTTTGTGCTCTTGCCCTAATTTAGACATCGGAGAATTTTCACTAGGATCCCTATCCCAACACCCCTGATCCTCTGTTCATTTTTGCATATCCTTTTCTTGGTGAGCGAAGAGTGTCATCTTTTTTGCCAAATCCCAAGATCATCCTACAACCTACAACCAAATTCGAGATTGTGCATCTTTATTTGGCACTATCTGTGGAAATCGAACCCAAAAGTTATGGTCGGAAGAGTAACAACAGTAACAAAAAGGGCGGCGACAAGAGAAAAGCCTGATGGAGGTGCCGGAGAACAAGGTCTCTCAGACCTCTCGTCCTATCCCTAGTGTGATTCCCAACACTACGACAAATGCCACCATCCCCTCGACCTCCCTTACGCTTGACCATCATTAGGCGAAGATCCTTGACCCCATCATATCCCTCAATCATACAATGGACCGGCTCATTAAACTGATGGTGTCCCAAGCAAGGTGATCACCTTCAAGGTGGGAGGAACGCTCTTCCTGATCCCCATTTGGTCCCCCATTTCCCGGACAGCCCACAAACCGCGACGGCCATACCACCAATCGGAGTTTTACCCCCGAAGGCATACATATCATTAGGCACGACGTAAGCAAGGTGTCTCAACGTTCTCCCCGCCACGAAGAGGGAGAGGCTTCTTCAAAGTCGCAAGGGAGAAGAAGTGTCCCCCAAAGTCCAACGTCGCCTCTTACTGCCACTGTCGTTGCCGCCCCAGACGTCCTAAGAGAGGACGCGTTGCAGGCCCTCTCTCATAAAGAAGACATGCTTCCATCCCCCTCTTAAACCAACCAAGGGTTGGCCACCCAACTCCGAGAGTTCGAGAGATGTTACTAATCAAGAGCGCCACATTGAGGCCCCGTAGAAGGAGAAGCGGAGTCACCTCACCTACGATGACGAGGAGCAATCACCCTTCACTTGGGAGATCTTGGATCCCCCCTACCATACAAGCTTCAATCCCTGCAATAAAGCCCTATGACAGTCTAGGAGACCCGGCCAATAATTTCAACAACTTTGAGGCTTTAATGACCCTACAAGGGGCCTCAAATGCCATTAAACGCCGAGTTTTTGCCACCACTATAGTGCAAAGTGCTTAGACTTGGTTCTGGACCCTCACTAGGCCACATTGCGAGCTTCCAGCAATTTAACAAGCTCTTCAAAGAGAGCATTGTAGGGAGCGGGCCACCGAAGACCAATGCAGGTTTGCTTGCTCTCAAGCAGGCACATGGAGAGAATCTTCAGGACTACGTCACTCGGTTCCATACTAAAGTTGTTAGCATCCTTCAGTTGAAACTGCCTCCATGATCAACACCCTCATCCGGGGTACCATAGACAAGAGACTTCAGCGCAAACTAGTCCTTCATCCCCCAACGACCCTCGCCGACCTATTCATGTTGCTGCAGCACGTAGAGTGTGAGGAGGTTTTGATCACCTATTAAGACGCGCTTAGAAGGAGTAATGAGGAAGAGAAGAAGCATCCATCTGACCGAGCCTCCCAGTCAAAAAGAAAGAAAAGTCGCAACGGCGACAGGAGGGAACTGCCACGAAAGTATGAGTGCTACACCTTGCTAGCGACTCCTATCTACGAAATCTACCAAAGATTCGGGACAAGGAATATCTGGACGGAAGTATTGCCACTTCCACTAAGATCAGGACCACTACACTGGTGATTGCCAATAGCCCAAGGACGAGATTGAGACCCTCGTCTGCCAGGGCTTCCTTGGCAAGCACGTAGCCGAAAGGCAGAAGAATCCTTGCAAAACCCCCGAGGAGATCAACTACTGGCCCCCGTACAGATCAACATTATTTTAGGAGACTCCACGTCTGACAGTGATACCCACCAAAGGAGGAAGAGGTACACCCAGCGAGCCCATCAGGGGGGCAAGAGGAAGAAGCAGGCTACCACTGACTTGGGGAAGCTGTCGATTACCTTTTCTGATAAAGACCTTGAGAGGGTTCAAACCCCTCATGATGACGCACTTGTAATATTGATGACAATAAATCGTTGTGATATAAAAAGAGTCTCGGTCGATAATGGAAGTGCACCCAATGTACTATCGTACGAGTAATTTCTCAAGATGGGCGAAAACCCATCAATTGTGCATACAATAAGGACCTCCCTCTGCAAATTTAATGGTCATGCCACTTATCTCGAGAGAGTGGTAAGCCTTCCTATAATCTTAAGTACTCGCCCCCCCCCCCCCCCGAGCTATAACATTCTCCGCCAACTTCACTGTGATTTGATTTAGGGGTTGAATATCTACCATGTGATATTCGGCCGAGATATCCTTGGCCAGATAAAGACGGTGCCCCTGATGTATCACCAGAAGTTAAAGTTCGAAGCAAAGAGTGAGAGAAGTCTGAGGTGATCAAGTGGAGGCAAGAAAATGCTACCTTATCTCAACCAAAGCAATGGAGCCCGAGAAAGCCATCAAGGAAAAGAGATTGTGGAATAGAAAGCAACAAGAAGTAAACTTGGAGTGAACTATTGTTTATCTTCTTATTAGACGATCTGACCTTGGAGGTCAAGATTGGTGCCGATTTGTCCCCTGAACTTCAAATGCAATATAAAGAGTTTCTTTCATGTTACATTCAAGTCTTTGCGTGGTTCGATTCCAATCTTCCAGGAATCCCAGAAGATAAAGTAACACATCAGCTCAACTTGGATCCTATAGTCAAGCCAGTCCAGCAGCAAAAAAAAAAGCATGTGTCGGCACGACAAATTATCATCAAAGAGCAAGTCACTAAAGGGAGAGTTATTAGACTATTCTAGACAGTCCAATACCCCATTTGGCTCGCCAATGTCATCCTGATCTCAAAATCCTTTGGTAAGTAGCCAATGTGCATCCACTTCACCGAGTTAAATAAAGCCACACCAAAAGATTGCTATTCGCTGCCTAGTATTGACTAACTCGTCGACTCAATCGCTGGAGACAAGCTACTCAACTTCCTCAACGCGTATTCCAGGTATCATCAAATCTAAATGCACCCAGACAACGTCGAGACGACTGTCTTCATCACCAACTACGAGGTGTTTTACAACACCCAGATGTCATTCGATTTGAAGAACCTTGGAGTTACTTATCAAAAGTTTGTGAACCAGATGTTCAAAGGACAGATCAACCGCAACATGGAGATCTGAAGCTCAACCTTGCTAAATATGCATTTAGAGTTCAATTTGGCAAGTTTTTGGGTTTTTTGGTCACCAATCGAGGCATAAAAGCAAATCCAGACAAGATCCAAGTTATTTTGGAGATGCAATGGCCCCAGAGTATCAAGGACATCCATCATCTTGCCGGTAGAGTCGTCGCCCTTAGCCGCTTCATGCCTTGGGCAGCAGAGTGACGCCTATTGTTCTTTAAGCCACTAAGAGGACCAAAGTCATCCTCAACAACCATATCTTGAAACGAGGATAGCGAGAAGGCCTTTGTCAAGCTAAAGACTAATCTACAGTTGCCACCAACACTACTGAAACCAGTCCCACGAGAGACACTTTATCTTTATCTCTTAATTACATCCTCGATATTGAGCTCAGTCCTGGTTTGCAAAGACAAAAGCGTACGACAACTGGTCTACTACGTCAGCAAGGAGCTCCTAAATGTCGAGAGAAGATACCCTGCAACCAATAAGCTCATGTTAATGTTGGTTACCTCGACAAAGCGTCTTTAACCCTACTTTCAGGTGCATAGCGTCGTAGTCCTCACCAAAAAACCTTTGAGACATATCCTAGCGAACCTCGAGACATCCGGTTGTCTCGTCAAGTAGGGTATAGCCTTGAGGGCATTCGATATCTCTTATCAACTGCTATCAAAGGTCAGGCCCTCACAGACTTCATCGTCAAGTATATCACCCCCACTAGAGAAGACTCCAGCAGCATCTAAAGAGACCCACCTGAGAGCTCTTCGTTGACAGTTTGTCTTGCTCAGTTGGTAGTGGCGCAAGAGTTATTCTACGCTCTTCCAAAGGGGTCGAGCTGCAGTACGCATTGAGGTTTACGTTTGTTGCATCCATAGTTGTCAAGGTAGAACTAAGTATGAGTTGTTTTCAAGTCTCTTTTATATGATATTCTTGTCTCTAAAAATATATCTGATGATGAAATTCAATAAAAAAGATCATAATATGACAGACATAATTGCAATGACATATCATAATATGGCAATATATTATTAAAATAATACATAAGTATGAGAAATATAGATAATATCTACATATCACCAAAAAAAATACTAAAAAAAAACAAATATCATGTCACAACAAAAAGGTCAAAACTATATGAAAGCAATAAAAATTAAATTACAAGTAAACAAACTCACATTATACATAAAGTCATAAAAAATCTAAATCGGCATCTTCAAATAAACAAGTACACTAAATAAGAACAAGAAGTTCAAATACCATTATATCATCAGAAAACTAATTTTCAACTTTTAAAACAAACAAGTAAATACTCATACATATAAATATGTTAACTGAAAATAGGAGTGCAGTATCTTAACACACTTAAAACAAGTAAATAACTAAAGGAGTCTACTACATAATCTCACAATATATTTAAAAATAGAAAAGAAACTAGAAAGTAACAATTCTCATGAGTTTGGCTGATGAATTGATGATAGATTAAGTTTGACCAAATCTTGAGAGGTCTCAGGCAGACAAAGTGTTGCTAGTAGAAGAGTGAATCCCTTGAAGAAGTCACATACATGTTTTGACTTATTTAACTGGATTTTGAATTTTTAGTGTTCTATATGATTTATTCGAATTATGAATTTTAGTTAGATCAAATTATGAGGGATTAGAAAGTCGATATTTTAATGAAATCAACAAAATCGTGATTTTCTTCTTCGATCAGAAAGTTAACTTTTTATTAATAAGAGAAATGATTTTTTTGATATTTTTATTAGATTCAAATGGGTGGTACTTCCTTATTTACATGTAATACCTTAAGTAAATAAAACTATATAAATATAAACATTTACTTGAATAAGCTATTAAACCATGCATTATAGAGCCTACACAACCATGCATCATAGGGCCTACACTATCCAAGCAGTAACTTAAACCACGAATTACCTAGGCCACCCAAGGCGCCTCAGGCGGCTAGCCTGCCTTGGGACACCTTTCTGGGTCCCTAAAAGGCAGACCTTCGCCTAGCCATCAATTTGGCGCCTTCCCACCTAGGCGGCCCAAGGCACTCGCTTAGCCCGCCTTGGGACACCTTTCTAGGTCCCTAAAAGGCGGACCTTCGCCTAGCCATCGATTTGGCACCTTTCCGCCTAGGCAGATGCTTTGACAACTATGGTTGACTCCAACAACGTGTCGAAGTATGAAGAACTTATCTAAGGAGTGCAGATGGCGGTGTAGCTCAGATCAGAATGAGTGAAGATCTTCACTGACTCCCAGTTGGTGGCGAGCCAATTCAACGGAGGATATGAAGCCTAGGAGCTGTAGATGATCAAATATCTCCAGTTGATTAGGGACTTGGCACAAAGGTTTGAGAGCTTCAAGGTAATCCAAATAGCTCGAGAGTCTAACTCTGACAGATGCCTTATCTCGCCTTGCCTCCTCCTCAATCCCAGCAAGATCCCACTCAATCCTCCTGGAAGAGTTAAGAGCATCTAAGCACTAAAACAGAGCACATAGAGGCAATTGAGGAGCAGACTAACGATTGGCGAAGCCCCTACGTTAGCTGGCTGAAGGATGGACTATCCCCTCTTAACCTCAGAAGTTCTGGCAACTTAAGTATCAAGTCCAAAAATTCGTCCTCCTTGATGGTTGGCTATATCAAAGGTCCTTCACCGCACCGCCCCTTAAGTGCCTCAGACCTATTGAAGCCAAGCAAGCCATTGAACATGTTCACAAAAGGACTTGTGGTGCTCATCAAGGCAGAAGATTAGTAGCAAGAAACCTACTGTGGGAGGGATATTGGTGACCGTCACTTTAACACGATTGTTCGAACTATGTCCGCAAGTGTCCAATCTGTCAAAGACCCTCTAACCCAATCCGTCAAAGACCCAGTTACAAACTAGGCTCAATAGGTGAAACTCCAGTTACCAAGCAAGGCCTACTCGTAAGCGACATGAGCAATCAACCTAGGCCAAGTAGGAGTAACCTTGCATTGAAGTCAGTAAGAAAGCCCAGGCCATGGTGAGAGGCTCCTGAGCTAACCCCTCAACATGTGCTAGGACAGAAAGCTAGCTCGGCCCATGCTCCACCTGTTAACACAGTAGACCTTGGCACAATGGCCAGATCTTCGCTCGGCACCTTTATCCCAGTAGTTGTCAGCCAGGAGGCCGTTAGCCTGACATGCAGATCTCAACTTGATAGGTTGTTAGCTTGATAGAGTCCTTGGCTCGGTGGAAGCGAAGCAGTCAACACTCCCGCCTGATACATTGGTCAGCAGATCCCATGTGGATGACGATTACCCCAAATGAAGTGGAACCTTAAAGAGGAAGACAATAGCTCGCCCATCATCCCTATGATCATGCCCATGATCCTCATAACGGGCGTCAAATGCCCACAAAGGCCATTACCCCAAAGTTATGCCCACGACATGGCCTAACGGCTGCCACGTCCATTGAAATCATCGGAGGAAAACGACCACCATCTTTAAATTCCAAAGGAACCCTTCAACTAAGGTTACATATATTCTGCACTCAAATTGGTGAAGAGCGATCTCAAATCTTGTCACTCTCTTATTTTGTGCTCTTTCCCTTACTGACTTAGACAATAGATGGTTTTCCCTAGAACCTATTTTGGGACCCCTAGTCCTCTATTCATCTTTGTAGATCTTTTTTTTGGTGAGCAAAGAGTGTCATCCTATTTTCCAGATCCCAAGACCATCCTAAGGTCTACAACTAGATTAGAGATTGTGCATCTTCTAAGAGAAAGAAGGGTGAGAAACAAAAGAAAATTATGCTGCCATAAGATGGAAAAAACACGAAACCTTTTGGCAAACAGGACCCAGTCAGAAGGCGTATAAACGTATAAGCAATAAAATTGAAGCTAAATTCCTGAAACACTGTCAGAACTAATAATCAGATGCTTGGCTGCTCATACCTAGCCCCTGTCTAAACCATAATGCTGGTTCTTGAAAATGTATACAGACTATATATAAGAAATCAGGCAAACAGAAATGCTCACATCATTTTGCCAGGAATAACTTTGTAAGTCAGATAATATAGTAGCATAAGTACACAAACACACGGCATATACCATGTAGCAATTACATATCGAGTTAAGGATGTTTGAGAACTTCCCTACATCTAGGGTTGATACTTTGATACTTCCTTCGAAGTATGGGATAGAAGAGAAAACATCAAAAGGGCCATGAACGCCCGTCTACAAGAATCAGCCAGCAAAAATTGCTCATTACCCATGCTATTGATACCAAGAGTCCAGAAAAATCGAATTTTCCCCTTCCCTTAATAGATAAACACCACCCCTGGACCTACCTTTTGTTGGATCATATTCTAAATCTTTCTACTCCTAGTTCGCTGCAGATGCAAAGCGGCAGATGTCATGAATGGCATAACAGATGCACGCGTTCGAGCGGTTCACGAAATGAAGTGAGGGGTTTTGTGAGAGCAGCTTGCGAGCTTCCTCAGGACGCGATCGTAGTGGGAGAAGGTTTGCGCCAGAGCGACGAAGACCACGGCCTCCTTCACGTCCGGGTTCGACAGAGCCCGCTTCACGAGGTGGTGGAGGACGAAGGCCCCGCTGGTCTCGACGCGGTCCTCGACGAGCACGAACCGCTGGGACGAGGCTGCGGCAGCGCCCTCGTCCCAAGGGCCTCGTCGAGGAGGCGGCCGCGCTCATAGTTCTCGGTTCCTTCTCCCCGCGGTTCCCGCGGCGGCGCGTACCGGCCGAGGCTTTCCAAGGAAAGCCACTGTGGAGCTCGTCGTCAGGCAGTGGATTTGGGCCGTTGGGTTGGGTTGGGCCGCGACGTGACTAGTTTGAGCTTGGAATGCAAACACTTCACATGGCCCAACTTGAGTTCTTTGTTTTGGGTTGGATCAGATACTTTTTTTCCCAAATACTTTGTATTTCTCAACTTTACATTGCCTTCTCTCCTTAGTGTATTGTCATTATTATTTGAATTTTATAAGGTATTTACGACACAGATAAAAACTTATATTCATGTTTTTAATTTCCTAGAATACGAAAAGGATACGACCTTTACTCCCATTCCAAGTGAAGGTCAGTTTCCATCTTATCTTATGTTGTCAAAGTGAAATATAAAATTTGAGTTTTCCTCCGTATTTTATTTTCGATATTTCATTATCAAAAGCTCAAATATAAAATGCCATCGTTATCGCAAAGCTTACACATGATGAGTGAAAGATATAATCACATCCATAAAATTTGGGTAATATATGTAAGCTCCTAATGTGATCTAACATTGGTTTTGTTGGATTATCCAGTCTCATGAGTTTAATTTCATAAAGAGGGATCTAAGCACTGTTGTGGCGGATGACATCAGAAGTATATTGCCGATCAATACAAAATCATATATATAATGATATTAAAATTTGGATCCATTTTATTAAAGTTTACTTTATTGTCAATAATCTACACATGCAAAAAAGAAAAACATAAAACAAAATTTAAAATTCGATATAATGAGGAGACGTCTAATTACATAATCTAGTTTATCTATTTTATACACGTTGGATATCCAGAATTCTAATATCAAGATCAATAATGTTTTATCCACATTGAATTTATTGATGGTAGAGAAATATTGATATAAAATGTGATATCAAATCATATGATTTTGACATAAATGACAATGATCTTTTGGTACCACACCGATGATAATAACTTTGTTTTAGATAAGACGCCTTGCTTTGAAGATATATACAAATATTGAATGATATATTAAAAAAATGGTCTACATACATCATGTTAAAGGTAAACATTAAGGCCCATTTGATAACTAATTAGAATGACAAGGAAGATAGTCTATTCAGTCTTTATATTCAATAAAAATTGACAAATCTTGACTATCTCATGCTCTCACGTCTAATAAAGTTCACATTCTGATAATTTTATCCTACTAAATTTAAAATATTGGTAATTAAAGACAGTGCATTTGTGGATAATCTATCCAGTTATTAAATTGGTCTAAAATCATAACTCCAAAAATAATTGGTAGCCATGATTAATTCAACCAGGACATTTGGAAGATCAAGATGGACATGATTAGCCGTTTTTTAGTATACTAGTGGTAAATAGGGGTGAGTATTATTCAGGTTTAATTTGAAAATCAAATGAATTAATGAATTTGGTTTGGGTTGAAATTTTAAAAAGTTTAATTTAAATTCAAATTGAATAATGTTAAAATTTTTGATTTGATTTAATTTTAATTTTTTAAAAGTCAAATTGAACTGTATAAGTCAAATTTAAAAATAATTTTATCAAATTAATATATATATATATATACATAATCCTGATGACACCAATCCTACCCAACCCCTCGCTTGGCGATTTCTCCCTACACCCTCCCTCTTTTCGAGCAAGGTTTGCTGCATCAGAGAATCGGGGTGAATCAAAATTTTTTTAATCCGCCACGATTCATCTGAATCGGTTTGATTTAGTCTGATTCCATGAGAATCGAGTGAATCGAATTTTTCCTGATTCGTTCCAATTCAATCCAATTGAACCGATTCAATCGGCCACAACAAACCATGTTTTGGAGAACATAATTTCTTCTTCTCCCATCTAGAGAGCTAGCTCTCAACAGTAGAGAGAGCCGAAATCAAAGAGGGGAGAGTAAAACCCGAGTAAAAATCTTTTTTGTCTCTCTACTCTTATCCCATATGCCAAACAAAAAAAATGAACTCCAAAAAAAAAGTTCCACCACCTCACACTCTATTATCCACGTGTAATCATTCAATTACTATATACGGATAATAATTGAATTGATGTGAAACTTGTGCTAGTGGACTTTCACCACAAAAGAAAAAGGAAAAGAAAGAAAGATTTTTTTTTTTAAAAAAAAAAGATGTTTCTAATCATCGATCATTTCTCAAGAAATTGCCTTTTTGTGGACCTTCTTCTCGAAGTGATCCTTAAAATGTGTGGAGCTATTCAAATTCGTGGTTGTTTCTGTTTTTTTTTTCCCTATTATCAAGTAACAAGAAACGTGTTCCTTGCTCCTTTAGTCATTCGTTCACCTATACCTAGCATTATGACATAGCAGTTACTAACGTATATTTATATGTAATGGACCCCATACTTTATGTACGTTCAATAAAAGCACAAAAGTTTTGCTTTAAATAAAAAAGTATTATTGACATGCTCCTTTTGTCTATTTGTGTCTTTTGCTGTCATTGGCCCAATCAGGTTGATTTGGCAACCAGATAAACCCTCTATAGATAAGGTAAGCACACGTAGGTTAACATGAGTTAACAATTTTTTTTGCTTTGATGCAAAAATATAGTAACCCTTGATAATACTCTATTAATTTTTGCAGAGGTTTTTCCCTCTGTTAATTCATTTAAACTTACCAGGGACAAGTCTTGATAATTTGTAAGTAATTTATCTGCATTTTCAAATTAATAAAACACTTATTTGGGTTACTAAATCTAATTTATCAGGGGTTATGTAGTTATCGAACATTTGGTCAAGTGATACAGTAGCTGCAACATGTCCATGACATAAAAGATATTTAAGATCAATCCCTACAAAATGCTCAATACTTAATGATAGTCTCGTTAACCGACCCAAGTCCACCAACCCAATAAAGGCGTTGGCCTAACTCAGATCGACACTAACCCAATAGTGATGTCAGTCCGTTCGAGTTTTACGACAGCCCAAAGAAAGGATGGCCCAAGCCGATAACACTTACAACTCGGACCCCACGTAAGCATCCACATGTCCATCGTTATTTGTCCCAAATTTCTTGGTAGAAGATTCTAAAGTCGATTACGACCCAGTAGTCTCGAAAAATGCAACCAAGGGTTTCTCTAGGACATCTACTAAGAGTCACAGACGAATTAAGATCCATTGAAGTCCAACCAGCCTAAGGATCGTCCCTGCTAAACTCCAACTCTTCACCTATAAAAGTAGTACCATCACCATAGGTAAAAAAGGTTCAAATTCAGGTTCAAGCCCTAGCCAGAGATCTCGGCCCAACCTGCACCTCTCTCTCTCTCTCTCTAGATCTCTCTCTCTCCCCTACCTACATACTTCTTTTCGATCCCCTTCTCAAAGTAGACATCTAACTTGAGCATCAGATGGTCAATTATGAGAATCTCTTCTGGGAGTTAAATTATTACAGGTCGAATCGACGTTGGCACTGACATCATCTACTTCAGTTTTTCTCTCCCTCAACAAATCTGAACTCTTTATCTCGAACATTTGGAGTCAGTGTGCAACTATCTTTATGGGTTGAGGACCATCTTCAT
This sequence comes from Colocasia esculenta, assembly GCA_014218235.1. Classification (NCBI taxonomy): domain Eukaryota; kingdom Viridiplantae; phylum Streptophyta; class Magnoliopsida; order Alismatales; family Araceae; genus Colocasia; species Colocasia esculenta. Next base: position 9,194,536 of record CM024757.1, on the reverse strand, counting down.
CACTTATAAAACGAACATGTAATGTCGAAGAACTCTAACTCTATATTTGGATGAGTTTGTGATCTTAGGGAGGCACGATTGGGGAGAAATATATGGTAAGTTTGCTGAACCCATATTTTTCCAAGAAAAAGAGAGATGAAGTGTCAACTAAGCTACAAATCACTTCTGAGAATATGGGTTAGATTTCCTATATATATATATATATAATATATATATATCTATATATATATATGATCGAACTCGGGGTGGGGCGCTCCCACCCCTCCCCAATGTCCAACCCGCCTATGGCTGGGGACATTTCCTATATATCTTGATACTCAATTAATATGCACTTCCATATATGTATGCGTCATCTCACTATTATAGAGATGAAGATGGTCGATCTCGAATCGTGATGCACATCATTGAATGATCTTGAGATTGAAGAAGCTACAAGCACTCTTTTTTCACTAGAGGTAAATTTGCAGAGAAAATAAAGAATTAGGGCTCCTGAGATGGAGGTCTCATGAAAAACTCTCTTATGTTTAAATTAATAAGAAACAAGAGCTCAAAATAAAAGGGTGAAAAGATTCAAGATCATTCTTCACCGGTTTGAGTGCTCAGAGAGTATTCATACCTTTTTCGAATGTATCATCAAGAATTATAAAGATGTTAGCTTCCCCCAATGATTCTATAAGATTCGATAAACAATAAGATTGGATTGTGGGACGTAACTCTCGAAAGAGTGATCGTTCAAGACTCTGAGGTCCGTTGCGAGATTTATGAGTTATGACCATGGATAATCATACATGAATTGTTATCTCTAATTGATCCTCCCACATCCTTTGGGATAACTGTCTTCTTAATAGGATCTACCAACCACGTCATTATGTAGGAGTCCTAACGGACTTGGTCTTCTTCAAATTGTCCTAATATCCCTCCAGTTTGATACTTCCATAGCTACTTGTCGAGAACCCCCCGAGACTAGGAGTCTCCAAGTTAAGGGCTTTCTCGTAGTGGGTTGGATCACAAAATTATGGTCAGACTGATCTAGAGATGTGTCGAGTTTATTTCCTACTGAAGAGATGTGATTTAAGCATGGTTTGACGTATCGCCGATTCGGGGCGAATCGGATCCGCCCTGATGCGATCCGATTCGCCCAGAATCGAGGCGAATCGGGTCCGATTCGCATGATTATTATTATATATATATATGATATTTATGTATGTGTGTCAGGCAGGGTTGTGAGGAGTCAGGATCCTCTTCAGGCAGGGTTGTCAGGATCCTCTTATTTACCTGAATATCATTTAAGTAAATGTTATAATTTGTTGTTTCATTTACTTAAGATATTACATGTAAATAAGGAAGTACCCCCCATTTGAATCCAATAAAAATATCAAAAAAATCATATCTCTTACCAATAAAAAGTCAACTCTCCCACTGAAGAAGAAAATCGCGATTTTGATGATTTTAGCGAAATGCTAACTTTTTAATCTTTCATAATTTGGTCTATCTAAAAATTTGATAATTCAAATAAACCATATGGAACACTAAAAATCCAAAGTGCGGTAAAAAAAGTCAAACGTGCATGTGACTTCTCCAAGGGAGCTACTCTCCTACTGACAGCACTTAGTCTGCTTGAGGCATCTTAGGATTTGGTCAAACTTAAGCTATCATCACCTAAACTCATGAGATTTTTCACTTTCTAATTGTGAGAAACTAGAAAGTGACAATTCTCATGAGTTTGAATGATGATAGTTTAGGTTTGACCAAATCTTAAAAGGTCTCAAACAGACTGAGTACTGTCAGTAGGAGAGCGGTTCCCTTGGAGAAGTCACATGCACATTTGACTTTTTTTACCGGACTTTGGATTTTTAGTGTTCTATATGGTTTATTTGAATTATCAAATTTTTAGATAGACCAAATTATGAGAGATTAAAAAGTTAGCATTTCGCTAAAATCATCAAAATCGCGATTTTCTTCTTCGGTGGGAGAGTTGACTTTTTATTGGTAAGAGATATGATTTTTTTGATATTTTTATTGGATTCAAATGGGGGGTACTTCCTTATTTACATGTAATATCTTAAGTAAATGAAACAACAAATTATAACATTTACTTAAATGATATTCAGGTAAATAAGAGGATCCTGACAACCCTGCTTGAAGAGGATCCTGACTCCTCACAACCCTGCCTGACACACATACATAAATATCATATATATATAATAATCATGCGAATCGGACCCGATTCGCCTCGATTCTGGGCGAATCAGGGATCGCATCGTGGCGGATCGGGGAATCGGATCGGATCGCATCGGATCCATTCGATTCGCGGCCGGGTGGCGGATCCATGCGGATCACAACTCGGCCCGCCCCTGATCCGCTCCGATTCGGGGGAATCGGGCCGATTCGCCCCGCCATGACAAACCATGGATTTAAGTGTCTCCCAAGAGATATTGTCCTCATGTTTAGGATTTTGTCTTTTAAAAAGTCTTTCTTGGGAGAAGAGGTGATGCTCTTACTGATAAGCACACATTTGTTCTCACTATCTTTCAATGTGGGACTAAAGTATACATCTACATAGTCCCCCCAGTGAGGATATGGGTGTGCAGGTCTCATGAAGATGAGATGCTCGTGTAGAGCGCATAGTCTCTCATTCGTTTCCACAGACGGCGCCAATGAAAAGATGTGATTTAAGTGTGCCTCCCAAAAGATATTGTCTCTATATTTATGATTTTTTCCTTTAAAAGAGTCATCTTAGGAGAATAGGTGAAGCTTTTACTCATAATAACTTGTTCTCACTATCTTTTAATGTGAGACTAAAATATACCTCTACACCTACCTTATCATGTTCCAAAGACATCATTTTTGGAGCTATCGGCTTACCTCAGATATCCCCTCTAGACCTCTTGTCGAGGTAGGGGTTTTTCTGCATGGGTGGCAAATACGGGCTCAATTGGTTTCACTTCTAGAGCCGTGCCTACTATCTTGGCTCTCATTAGGTGGGCCACACTATAATTGCTCGATTGACATCTATTGGGCAAGCTTCAACAAATGGGCCTTACGTTTTAAATCAGAAGATTGAAATTTTCTCTCTCCAAGAGACAATTTTAATTTTTCTTTTGAAAGATATACTAGATATATAAAGGAAGGTCTTATGCTACTTGCATGCAAATACAAATGCAAAGTTTAGTGAATACCAAAGCATATTCATTTGAAAAGTTAAGGCATTTCTCACAAAAAACCTCCTAGCTGGTTGTCGACTCGAAAGGAATAATACATTTCTTGTTTTAACATGTCTAAAGTTAAGAAAATGTTCGAGATATATATGTTCCAGAGACATATAATTAAGTTGTAGATTTGTTCCACGGGCCATAAACATGATTAAGTTGCAGATTTGTTCTATATCGAAGCGAGGAGTTTATTGAACTATCGAAGTATGTGGCAACTTGCACAGGGATGAAGCACCTTCATCATTCATGGATGAGACGCAAACTCCTGTGGTGCACATCACTTTTAAGTAGGTATGAAGCTAAAGACACATGAAACCACCTTTACATGTCTTTGTTGTATTGCCGGGGAGACAGGTCCTGTACTTGTCATCTTTATTGATACTTTTTTGTATTTTTCGTTGAGAAATGCTATGTGCGTACCTGCACACATGTCCATACACCCATTGGTTATAGCGCAAGTGAAATGTTTATTGGAAGAGGTGATGTAGATTGTTTGGCAAAAAAAAATTTACTGGTCAAGAATTTGATAAGTCTTTTCTCTCTCTCTCAATTAATAAAATTATTTTTAAAATAATTTATATTAAATTTATTACAAGACGTGTGTTTTACAATAAATATTTTTCATAAGGCGATAACACAAGTACGCATCTATCTACGCATGGGCCGATAGACACATCTAACTACACCTCTAACATGTACAAAGTATTTGTCATCTATCTCCCCCGTCCCTCTTCCTCTCAAACGCTATCCGTCTTTGAGATGTTTGCTTTTGCTCGCGTCTTGGGAAAATAGTTGTTTTCAGGCGGAGAGGAAGGAGAAAGGAAGCGAACGTGTGGGCTACCCGCCCACCCGAAAAATCTCATCCATCTACCAGTCTACGTGTTTGACAAGCTGATGGGCCAAATAATGAAAGTTTCGCACGCGGCCGCGACACGTGACACCACCTCCCACCAACCGTTCAAACCGCCTACTCCGTCTCCACCTACACAGTTTGGAGGCCCCCAAGCCGGTACCCAGCGCGCTGGACGCTAGCCGGTGAGCGGAGTTCGATAATCGAAAAGGTGGGTCCCACCTGAGAGAAAGTTCCTGCCACAGCCATCCACCTCGGATGCCGGGGACGCGTAACCTTCTCCCTAGTGAGACGTAGGTGAGTCGAGCGGTGGCGTGACGGATGTACCCTCCCCCTGGCTTTTGTTCGCGGCTGGTTGCTCGGAGAAGGCTCGTGAAACGGGGGCGCGGCTCGCAGTGGACGGGGGCAGAATGGACTTTTGGATGGGTGGGCCTCCGGTGGGTGCATGGCCCTGAACTAGGAACAGGAAGCGGCACCCCACATGGCGATGCTCCGGCGGCACACTGGCTTATCATGGCGACGGCAGAAGCAGGCAGCGGCGCTGGTCGAAGAGGAGGGTAGCGGGGAAACCTTGTCCATGGGATAGGACTCCTGTGCAGGTCGTACATCTCAGGTTCCTCTCTCTCTCTCTCTCTCTCTCTCTAAGTTCTAAGTGCTGAATAGAAGAAAGGAACAAGATGTTCCTCCAGTTCTTCAGTGCAGCTGCTGCTGGTTGCCCCTAGTTCCCATTCAGGTGTTTATTGGGTCTTCAGCAGTTCAGTTCCAGCCTTCCATGTCGGAAGTATGAGATGATGTTAAGTTTCACTCAGCTGAACCCCCCACCATGCACCGTCTCCACCACCACCCCATTATTTCTGAATCTCTGATATCGTTTAGGATTGCCGGTTTGCATGGCAAAACCTCCATCCTGCTTTGATCAGCGCAATGGGGAGCGGCCATGGGACGTTAAATTCCAAACACAACCCCCAGAAGGAGAATGTAATGTAGCTCGCCAAATATCTTGGTAACCTTGTTAGTGCTTCGTTCGCGTGAGCTTTGCGTTGATTAGGGCAGAAGGCTGTTTCCTGTTGGCCTGTTCTTACTCGATGTATGGTAAAATCATCAGAAGTTGCAAATTGAGGAGAAATCTCTGGGCATGTAGTTTGACCGTAATGATCAGCTGGGACTAAATTGCGACAGATCTGGAGGTGGACCAGGAACGTGAAATATTTCTCGATTAGACATAATTGATGAGGTTTCCTTCATTTGATTTTCATAGAAAGCCATACTTACCTCCTCCATATATACAACTGACGTAGGCTAGACGAGAAATTAAGTTGCAGCTAGCTAGAGTACTTCCAAGGGGGACTAGCTGAGGAGTATTTATTCTTTAACAGCGCTAGCATAGATTAATTAGTATAGCCAATATAATCCACCCCATAATTTGCAGCCTTCTGAGCTTTTCAAAAAGATAGTGCTGCGGTGACACCCTATCAATTGTGATCCCGGCATTGATCTTAGCGTTCTGTCATGTCTCCGAGGATTTATTTTCACAAGTGATATCCATGCATGCCAACAAATGACAATCGTATTTGAAACTATATACTGTATGGCGTTTCCTAAGTTTTGATTAATACTAGGCTTCCTATAAGCAAACAGAATATTTATGAGTGAAGAAATTAAGTACCCTTCGTTAGGAAATATTCGTAAATTGGGACATCAATTAGAGGAATAGGTGAAGGTACAGAAGAAGTGGACCCAACAACATGAGTACTCCTTAATTAGATCGATGAAGTGGACACAACAGCATGACGCTTCTGCTTTGTACTTGTAGAAGGACCTGTGAATTGGCTCTACACATGTGTGACGACGGGAGGTCATTGCCACAGAAGTTGATACCCACATGCACGAAAGCCACGAGCACTCTTCTCTATGTACACAGCAACAACCAGAGAATCTGGCGTTCGTTTCAGAAAGATTCACATGGCATTGGTGACAGGACGATGATATAGCTTTCAATTCGCGGATATGGGGTTTCAAAATCCGAGTTTTAAGTAAAACCCATTTTTGCAAACTCACTTCCAAACGCTTCCATTATAGAAATTAACTCTACCCACGCACGATTAATGGGTTATCTTTAATCTGGGCAACACTGCTGTATGCTGATTTGGGCGGTTCTAAGAAATCATCCTGTCCATTCACAGATACCTTCATGACCATCTTTCCAAACCTGCTTCTTTGTCACGAAGATAAAAGACAGAACGACCGACTCTGTCTGCGCTAGATGTATGTTTGCAGTACAACGGCAGTAGCAGTATGTAATTAGTTCTTCTTGTTGTCGGTGCTGCTGTTATTCCTACTTTCACCATCATCGATCACTCGTTCTCATTATTGTTTTTGTTGTTTTGGAGTATAACTCGTCTGCATCTGTGAGCTGACCTTGGTAACGTATCAATTGGCCTTTTGCTTCTTGTTGTTCTTGTTGTCTTTTCTTGTTGTCTGTTTGCTTCTAAGTAGGATTACCAGCAGTACAACGGCAGTAGCAGTATGTAATTAGTTCTTCTTGTTGTCCGTGCTGCTGTTAATCCTACTTTCACCATCATCGATCACTCGTTCTCATTATTGTTTTTGTTGTTTTGGAGTATAACTTGTCTGCATCTGTGAGCTGACCTTGGTAACATATCAATGGGCCTTTTGCTTCTTGTTGTTCTTGTTGTCTGTTTGCTAATCCCTATTATCCATTTCAGATGAGCAGCCTCCCTGGCAGCTGGAGGGATCTCTGAACAATCGCCGAACTCTGTCTGGTGATTCCTCCAAGAGCGTGACGATCGACTTCAAACCAAAAAATCGATTGCCCCAGTGATTCTTTCCCACTCGAATTTCTCACAAAACCCTTCCAAAAGCGCAAGCAATTAGAGCTGGTTCCATAGCTGAACGCTGTTGGCTGTGTGGTGAATCAAGAGACCCGGAATACTGAACTTAATTTTTTTTTTGGGTGGAAATGGAGAATAAAGATGCAGAGAGGCTGGTTGTAGCCAGACCTGTACCTTCAAGACCTTCCTTCTCAAATTTCAGCTCTTTCTCCGGCCTCCTTGCCGGCGCAATCGATGCCTCTCCACCCAGTTCGACCACAGAGGCAGCAGGCCCCATTAGGCCTAAGACTATGAGGTTCACATCTCCAGTGAATCAATTCCCAGTCGAGAAGTCGCCATCCATAGTGAGTTTCAGGTTCTTATGATTTTAGATTACCAGTGATTTTTCTTCAGTCAAGCATATGAATTCCAACTTCATTGATCAACAAGCAAAACCTTGCAGGATGGTGATTCTGCTTCAGCACTAGATGGCTCCTGCGATAAGTCATCCCTCAGACCACAGAGATCAAACAGTAATTCCGCTGTCATATACAAACCTGTGGCGAAGCTTGTTTCAAGGAGTACCTTCTTGGTGAACTTGGTAAGTGTGTGTACATATATATATTCAGTTTCAGTTCTTTGGTTAAATTTATTGCTCGTCCAGGTCCTAAAGCTGACATAGAAAGGGACCATGACAGCTACTGATATGTCCACTCCTTTCTGTGTTTGACAAGTTAATAGGCCCAATCTTGGGTTTGAGTAATACTTGCTGCACCACCACAGGTGTGTGCAACTCCACACTGGCTGGACCAGTGGGGTTGGAGTGTGCCCTACAGCCGTGTGTGTGAAGCAGTTATACTCATTCTTAGTGTGGACATTTAATTCCATGTTGGACATTAATGGGCATCTTGCCGCTTCAAATGTATAAAAAAATTCTTAATCCAAGTTCTATGTTTTAGGTTAGAGTTTAGGTCTTTAACATGGTATCAAAGCTAAGACTACTCATTAAGGACTAGGCTATATAAACACAAGGATTCCATTTGAGTTTTTCGATATGAGATATATCACCATACAGTTCTCCTCTAATACAAATGGATGTTTTTTTTTTTTTTTGATGTCTTCCTAGATGTCATAATAAGATGTGAGTATTTTCAGTGATAACAACAAATTACATTCATAAAGCACTTTGTTTCAGTGATAACAGCAAATTACATTCATAAACTTACTTGCTTTTACATAGACTGATGTACCCAAAGGAAGCATAACCTCTTTAAGTTTTCCTTGGACAGGGGAACATAAATATCAGTCAGCAGATTCCAAACGAGCAGCAGACCCAGGTCCAACATCTTGAAAAGGAGGCACAGCAGTTCCAGTCTCCACTAACTTCAATTGTTAATCAAGGTAAGCAGCCCCAGTTAAGCACCTACCAACCAGTGGAACCCTCAAGATCTTTGCCTCTGAGTCTGGAGCAAGATTTGAAGGCACAGCAATCCATGAACAGCGGGGATCAAATGTCCCATGATGGATACAACTGGAGGAAATATGGGCAAAAGCAAGTGAAAGGAAGTGAGTGCCCTCGAAGTTACTACAAATGCACTCATCCAAACTGCCCTGTCAAGAAGAAAATTGAGAGATCACTTGATGGGCGTATAGAAGGGATCATCTACAGGGGTGAGCATAACCATCCCAAGCCTCAACCCTCCAAACGTTTCCCTTCCAGTTTACAGGGGAAGTCTGCATCAGATCTGTATGGGAGTGATGATGGTGAACAAATGACTGGCTCTCTCATGGAGAAGAATGAGTTATCTGAGAACACCAGTGAGATAGTGACTGATACATACACTGGAAAAACATTGTTGTACGATGATCCTATCTATGCAACGACGTACAGTAGCCACATTGCAACCTCTGATTCTTGTAGGTTTAGTGGAGACTGTGAAGAGGTGAGCAGAGCAACTGACGGAGCTCTTGAACCCAACTGCAAAAGAAGGTATGTGTTCCACTTTCTAATAGGCAGTTCACTACAATGCTTCAGCAGAAGTGCCAGGCCATTAATTATCCTAAATTTCCATGGTTGGTTGACGTTCCTACTTCATTTATATAATGATGATTCTTATTATTCAAGTTTAGCAAATTTCTTCTCTGTTCTTTCCTTTATTCTCTCTCTCTGCCTCTCTCTATCATGTCCATTCAATTGGTTCTTTCGGATGATCTGGTTTTCCTGGTCATTCCCTTTCACAGTTTTGACACACCGGCTGTGGCATTTTTTTTACTATAAATGGATACTTTTAGGCTTGGGTATTCCTTATTCATGCAAATCATGATCAAACTTTAGTTTCCCACCAGAATACTGTTCCCAGCAGATGTCTGGATGTGCTTGTGTAATGTCCGACCTGTTGGAAACAAACCGCACTCCAAGTGAAATGTTCATATTCTTCAAGTCTATTCATTTGAATGAGACCTTAATTAAAAGTGTAATTCAAGAAAAATGGAGTCTCTTTTTCCTGCTATAATATTTTTATGAAAGTGTCCAATGTTATCTCAAGCCCAAGGCTCCTTCCTTCTTCATACTCTGGTGTGGAGATGTCATCTTGGGTTCCATGTTAATATATTGTAGAATATGGATGATTGGGCACCTTTTTTTTTTCCCCTTACTAGCTTTAATCAGCATCAGATTGTCTTCTTTTCCCCATGCAGTTTTATGTTTCTCCCAATGGTTCTATGGGGAAGTCCTTGTTTGTACACCATATTGTGAGCTTAGGCCTTTCTTTCATATGCAAAGCTTCTCTACCTGACCGGGGAAATCCTCAACACAAAGAACTTGTATTTAAAAAAAAAAAATCATGTCCCCATACATATCTTGCGTGTTTCTGCATGCCTTTCTTTCATATGCCAACCTTCTCTACCTGACGGACTCTTAAGTGCAGAAGATAAGTATTGGGTAATGGTGCCACTGCCTGTGAAATGTTGTGCCTTCAATCTCTACTTTGAGACCTTGGTTTATCATGTTTTGATCCAATATTGATGCACTATGACAATCAAGAAACAAGTTACATTACAAGTAATCTTGCTTTCCATGAACGAATCAAATATATTGAGGTGGATTGTCCATATGTCATTTTGTTCGGGAAGCGGTGATGTCAAAGAAAATTACCACTCCATTCACCTCCTCTTCGGATTAGTTAGCTGATCTATTTACTAACGTTCTTATCTCTCCTAGATTCTCTATCTTGTGTAACAAGTTGAGCATATTTATATGCTCCAACTTGAGGGGGAGTGTCAAGGGTGTGTTAATGTAACCTAATCCTTCAAGACAACTTACCTTGTGTACACACACTATATAAGGAGTCTTGCTCCTAGGAATAGAGAACACATTATATAAGGAGCCTTGCTCCAGGAATAGAGAAGACTTTTTCTTCTCTTCCTTACGAAACACCAACTGATATCAGCGCTTCCAACCCTAGGATCTTTTATTGGATTTGATGTAGATAAAATGTCAAGAAACTGAATAGGACTACTTTGGAGCTTGCAAAAACCTAGCCCCTTGCTTGTGCCTACAGCATATCTAACATGGTTCTCCTTCCTGACAAATGCTTGTTGCCTTCCTGTCTTCCAAGAAATCTTAATTGGTTGAAAGACTAGAGAGACAAGTCTTCTCTGGCTTGCAACTAATAAAATTATTTAGATAGAAATCTATATCATCTTTATTGTTCTTCTTAGATGACAATAATATTTTTTTCTCCTTTTATAGCACCGTTAAGCCTTTATTACATGACAAACTTCCTTGCCACAGGAGACATGAGGATCGAGCTAGAGGAATAGGTGCAGCAACGGGTCCTCAAGACTCCCATGTTGTGCTGCAAACTGACGCGGAATGCAGCATATCAGGGGATGGATATCAATGGCGGAAATATGGACAGAAAGTGGTGAAAGGAAATCCATACCCAAGGTGAACATCTATGTCCATTCAGAGCTTAATTATTTGTGTTTGATCATAAAATATCGTAAAACTCTGCATTATTTTTTTAAACAGCTTCTTTCTATTGTTTTATTTGTCGGTAAAACCTATTGAGTAGTGTGTATGGTTGGCCCATTTGGCGTTAGGATTCTCTTAAACGTTAACCTGAATCCAAAAGCCACTGACGACATGACCAACTGCACTGGATCTTACAGGAGCTACTACAAGTGCACCAGCCCCAAGTGCAATGTAAGGAAGCACGTAGAGAGGGCACTGGATGATCCAAGGTCCGTCATCACAACCTACGAAGGGAAGCACAACCACGGCATGACGTCGAGAAACCTGGACCCGGAGGGCTCAGACGTCCCAGATCTTGCAGCACCCACCAAGAGGGCCAAGACATGAGCTAGCTAGCTAGCTAGTTAGCTAGCTGTGTACTAATCCCTCCCACTGTAAAAGCACACAGCAGAGCCCATCGCCTAATGACTCGCCGGGGAAGCTTCTCTTTAGTTTGTCTAACTCAGACTTGTCTGAAGGCAACTGAACTGCGAGTACATGCTACCCAATGCAGCTTCCAATCGCCTTGGAGAGTGCTCATTAAGTGGTCATGGGAGTGGCACCAGCTGACAGGGCTCTAAGGCTCTTCACTACAGCACTTGTTATCAGTACCCCTCCACAACCTTTTTTTTTCCTGGTCCATTTCACATAACAATCGTGCTTCCAATGTAATGTTTTTTTAAAAAATATATATCAATAAATGTCAAGTCATCACTGACTTGGTACGTCTGCATAGCACCCCAAACAGTGCAACCGATGAGCTGGGCATCTGCTGGAGGCATCTGTGTGGAAGACATTTAAAAATATTTAAATATTACACAATCCGGTGGTGCAGCTCTATTTGTGGTTGCTGGCCACGACTCACATCAAGCGCGTTCACGATTGAACAGCGATTCAGTTTTTTTTTTTCTCCTCTCTTCTTAAAAATTAAACCTTTCATTGGCGTCCACTTGTTGTGGCTTCGACACCCAATTACTCAAGGACAAGTCAGTCAAGTTTGATATCAACTTTAACGTACGCTTCGTTTCTATTTTCTTTTTAAAGTAATACTTAATTACTTCTCGTTACAATGAAGTGGATTGATTTACTTATTTTTTAGAAAAAAAATTGGCTGCATACCCTTAAAATTAATCTAGTTGAATTATCAGTATATCTCTATCTTTATGAAAATAATTGCATTGTGTCTAAAATGGATTAACCAAAATCGATCCCCGTGCCCCTATGATTATAGGTAGAAAAAATGGAGATAACGAGACATATATTCACCGTTCGACCCTCGGTTAACGTCTATTTTTTTTATTTGAAATCTCACCAACATTTCTAGATCTCTCGTCCTTTTTTAATCGATCGGATCCCACAATGATACCATCTAGCTAGTGTTTTGGCAATCATATCTCACATTCATCGCATCTAATTCATCTTTTTAGCATTTGGGTTCATAATTCGCTAATCGTAAAGCTTCGATCTTTCCATCAGGCAGAGATTTTTAAATTCTTCTTTACTAGAATCTTGGCACAATGCAAAGTGGACACCTTACAATTAAGTGGCTCCAACGGGAAGCAAGAACGATAGCGCATTCCCCGCACGTCCTCTCCTTCGCCTCTTCTCTATACATGGCCACCTCTCCCCCATGCTCAAGCTGGTAGAGATGCTTGCCATTAAAGGCCTCTGCATCACCTTCCTCACCACAGATGCCTACTATACTGTTGCTAGGGCCTACAACTATAGTACATTATGGATGGTCTCCAAGCTGATCATCTTAGGTCGTCAGCCACCTCGAGAAGGTCATGAGATAGTTGATTAACATATCATGGGATGTAGCAACTCTAAAAATTTAAATATTGATAAATAAATTAAATAAAAAATGTGAATAATTAAAACCTAATAAGTAAAAAATAAATGATGGGTTACCCAAGAGGGTCCATACATGGATTAATGGGTCACAAAGTTGAAGCTCAATGTTAGATGGGAGATATTTTAAGTCTAATTTCGTATATTAATTATTATAAATTAAAAAAGATTAAGATAATCACTATTTAAACTCATAATTATCCTAAAACAGTCATAGGCCTATCCTAACCCCTTGGCCACATATCTAGAGCCCACCCCATACTAATTAGATAGATAAAGGTTAGAAAATGTAAGATAATTATGAGAAATTAGGAGTTAGATGAAAGGAGAGAGTTTTAAGGGAGTTGGAGACTTTAAACATACAAATACACCCCCATTTCGTCTCTAGCCGACTCTATTGGCTTTCTGGAGCTTGGAGGACGAGGGAGATGAGCTTTTGGACGTGGAGAGCAAGGAGAAGGAGGCTAGGAGCAAAGGGACCTTCGTCTTCTTCACATCTTCTGACCCTAGGATTTCAAGCGCTCAAAGGTAAGCAATCTCTCAAGCAAAAACAAATTAACTTTAACCATAGGTAGACCATGATCCCATCTTCGAAGCCTCATATTTTCCCCAATTTTTATCATGTCGTTTTATGAGTATTTCATGCTCAAAATCTTGTTAAGAATATGTACCCGACTTGACATGTTCACCTTAAATCCATGTCCATACTTGATTTCGTGCCCTAAAACTTTTATCACACATCCTACATGATGTAAAGGATCGAATGACCCCATTTTCCCCAATTTCTATCAAGTACCATGTTTGAATTAAATCATTTTTCATCATTGTGTATGGTTTTTGGATCATCATGAAGAACCTATTGATAGCATGCTTAGATCATGATGAAAGCCTAATTAGTCGTAACTGTTGGTACTCCTACATGTCTAGTTTTGTTTAAAACTGATTTCAAAATTTTTTGTTATGTATACGATCTAATAATGATTTTTAAAATCCCATGTGTCAAGTCCTTGGAGGACTGGACCGCAACCCAAAGTGACTCAAATCACTTTTGGGGTTCGGCTAGGGTCTCTGAGAACGCGATGGCCCGACTGATCGCGAGACATGCTCACGTTGCGTTATGAACGCGACAGCACCACCCATCACGTTCTTCTGGTCCTGTACTGATTGTCCTGGACGCGAAAGACCCAGACGTCGCATTTATGGACCGATTGCTCAAATCGCGACCGGTCACCTGTGGAAATGGATTTTTCGATCCATCACAAAATCATTTAAAATTAAAAGTTCTTTTATCATGTTCTCATGTGTGTACCCGCGTATTACAAATTCAAGTCCCGTTTAGTGCTAAGTAAGTCACTATACGAAAGATGAATTGGTAATCGCGGAGCGCAGGCGTGCCAGTCGCCGAAGCAACAACATGTTCTGCCTCCGAGAGTCGGAGGACTTTATGTCTATTTGCGCGCCGTCTGACTTCGTCAAACGAAAGTGGTGATCGGGTCGGGACCAAGATCCCGTCGTTGCCTAGACGCAACGACGTTAATTACATCTCTGAGAGAGAAAACTCTTGATTAATCGTCAGATTAGAAAGTCTCATGGCCTTAAAGCGGAAACATCCGATAAAGGTGCAAAGTACAAGCTAGGATAGCAACAAGAAAGAAGTCTATTGATAGCATTTGACACATTGTGATCATTATCATCTTTTGTACAATTTTGGAGGCATTTATTTATTTATTCATTTAATATTTGTCAATTGGTGCCCATTGTGCTCTCTTGATTCCATTTAAAACATGATAGTTGTAGTTATGCTGGTGAGTCGGCAGGCTGCTGAGTCAGCAAAGCCAGTGAGTCGGCAGACTGCCAGATCAAATGAGTTGGCAGACTACTGAGTCGGCAAGGCCAGTGAGTCGGCAGACTTCCAGGTCAAGTGAGTTGGCAGACTACTGAGTCGGTAAGGCCAGTGAGTCAGCAGACTGCTGAGTCGGCGGGC